>JAQGBT010006446.1:0-12473 GCA_034698585.1 Disparrhopalites patrizii
TCTCTATAACAGTTTTTCGCTATAACAAGCGAAATTTAATGCTTTATAGGGTGCTGTTATAGCGAGAGTCGACTGTATTGTTACTTGTTACTATCTGGACGAAAAATCTGATGAAATATTCTAGCTTCTAGCATTGGATGTTAATGATATATGGATATGCGCGCGTGCAAAGGTGTATGTAGCCTTTTTCTCTATTTCAATCATATTAAATGAACAAATAAAGAAATATATTATTGTGTGCTTTATTAACTGATTCAGAAGACATGCAATTTAAGATTTAACAAAAGAGGGATAGATAATTTCAGAATATTCCAGTCACGACGCAACATGGTTCCTTCGTATATTTGTTGACATCGCCATGTAAAACAACCTCCAGTCTAGATCTTGGCCAGAATTGTGCAGCATGTTGGTAGATCTTACAAACAAGTATTACGAATGTTAATGCACCGCTTTCTGCAACATTGTCCGTATTCCCAGCAAGTGCCGTATCTATCAATGCAACGGCCCTGAAAATGAATTCAGACAAGGAAATGTTGTGGTTCTGGTAGTGAAAAACAATTTGCAATTGTAAGATTGTTAATTTGACACGTTTGATTCTTATTGACTTAACCCGGCTTCAACAATGGAGAATTCGGACATAAGGACGTCCAAGAGACCAATCAAGATTGCGGCCCTAGAAAAACAGAAATTTCTTTCTCAAAATGGAGAGGCAAAATATAGTGTGTGAGGTTTACAAGCATATCTATATGGAAAATTGTGTATGCATATATGTAGCAAATCATATTTGTTACCAGATGAGCTTCATAATGGGGTAATCAGAGACAACGACGCAAACAGTGGATTTTAAAACGTGTCTTGATGGACTGAAACAAGCCAGAGAGCCAGGATAAAATTAATGTGGATGTGAATCAGTGTCTTTATTAGCCTATTTATACTTTATACTATTTATATAATTCCATCTTCTTATCAATTCAACCACATTGACAATTAAGTGTTGGAAACTGTCATTTACTACCATTTACTTCCATTGTCAGTTCATCATTGTTGCATTCTACAATACTCACATGAAAATATTTGTATGACGCGTTTTAGGCCTTCAAGTGTTTTTATGACCAAATCGATGTATGTAAATTGCAATTTATAACCGCCATGCAAAAGCATCATTTTTTGTTTTTTACGATAAAAAAACCTGAAAAAACACATTAAAGCCGCAAAGCGGGAGAGACAAGAACGAAAATATGACGAAAAAATCGACGTGCATTTTCATTTATTCCCGCGCCTTCAAGGGCAAGCTTTCACCGTTGTTTCGTAGCCTCAAATCCAAAGTTTCAAAAATGAATGTCCAAAAACGAAGTTGAGTGGGTGTGAGTTGTAAGTTAGAGTTCGAAATCAAGAAGTATGAAGCGTTTTATTAATTTTAATTAATTTTTTTATTGCATCTATAGTTAATCAACTTATACGTTTTCATGTATTATTTTCGAAGTCTTTGGTTAAAAGGTTTTTTCCCACAATAATTCCCACTCAAGATTTTTCAAACCGCTTAAACCTAAATTTTTCAAACTGATTTTTCTTATAGGAATGTTTTTTTTTATAAATACACTCATTGTCAAAGGAAATTATGTTGTTCCAACGTCTCTACCGGAGATTTCTTCACAAGAGTCGCAGGTTGTTTAATTATTTTTTCAAAATTAATTGTTTTAATTAATTCTGCCACAATTTCCACATTTAACCCTTTGATAGCCCACGAGGAAAGTTTCGAAGTGTACACTGTTTCCATTTAAAATTGTATATTTGTTATCGTTTAGTCTCAATTGTTTTGAAGATGAGCAATAATATGTAGTAAATATAGAGTTATATACACATTTTTTATGCATAATGTTGCTTTTCCTTTCTGCTTTTTCATCCATTTCAAAAAACAAACGACGTACATTTTTTTTTATAGGAGTCTTTTATTTGATAGTTAGCCAGTTAGCCTGCCGTTTTTTTATATACTTAAATAGGAACGCGGTAAATGGTTAATAGCGTTAAACTTCACTTTTATTGCGTTTATTTTTAATTTTTTTAAATTGTCACATTTGACCCGCCTACAAAAGATTTATTTCACACGTATTTTGCAACGCGGAAAAATGCCCTAAAATTACGGGTTCAAAGTTCAAACCTCGGGAAAAATTCAAAGGTAAAACTGAGCATCCAAGCGAATTGACATTATTGCCTGCGTAAATAATAATTATTAAAAAAACAATTTTGAATTCTATTTTGCATCGTCAATACAGAGTCAATAGTATTTAGTTATTTAGTAACTAATTAACAGTAACTTTCATTATAATTACTTTATGTTTTTTCGTTGCCATTTCATTTGTCTTATAAATCAATTTGGGAATATCTTAGGTCGAATGCACAAATCTCTATATTTTATTGCAAATTACAGTGAAAATCAAGCAAATAAGTTTCTATATATTTTTTTTAAATCTTTACAAAACTCACTATTGGCTTCACTTCTCATAGCTCACATTTGTTTTTGTTCGTGTATAATTATGATTAAATAGCGTATTTTTTACCCATACAATTATTAGAATGTATTCATTCACTAGTCAAGTTGCAAACGTTTTTTTTATATCTGGTTCAGGTCAGTACAATGTGTATAATTTCACAGTTTCTTTTTTTTTATTCGACAAAAAAAATCTTCGTCTGGTAACTTGGGCTAGTAATTTTGCAAGGGGTTATTAAATTTTTAATGAGAAATTTTAGTCTTTATAGAGGAGAAAGTCACACACACACACACACAAACACCGATTTTCGGGGATTTGGGGAAACTTATTTTTTTTAGAAGCTGAGTCCAGCACAAGATGTCGCCAGGAGGACAATGACCTCACCCACGACTAGTAGTACGAAGGAATGGAAGAAGGATTGTGAAGCTGATGATGTCTCTTTGGGCTCACTGGCTACCACTGCAATCATTCAAATATTTCAATTAGATGCGAATTAAAATTTTAAATTAAAATTTTAGAATTTTCTTTTATTAAATAGTTTCAAGTGTGTCAATCCAAAAAAAAAAAAAAAGGAATTGCATTTCTACATTTGGATTAGAGTTCCTTATCGGTTCAAGTTTAATTTGCAAGTATAAATTTCCGTACCAAGTCCAATTTCAAGGACAAAAAATTGTAGCTAAAAATTCGTACTTGAAAATTTGGGTTTTTTCAAAATACACGAAATTGATTAACTACTAACTACTCGTTTATTTAAATTGCCGAAATTTAATACAAATTAAGTTCTGATTCTTAACTCAATCCGAAACCAAGTTCAATTACGAGTTTGCTTCTTGCTGAATCTCAATGTTTTCGCATAAAATAATCAATGCTAATTTGTTTTCTTATTTCCTTACTTCCAGTTATATTCTTATTCTAAACTATAAATCTGTATAAATCTATACTTTATATGTTGTTTTTGTTTAACACACAGTGTTTGTAATCTTATCTAGAAAAACCTTGATTCACCTTGATCACAATTGAAAATGCAATTGTACACGCGATTATCCGTTCAATTACGAGTATGGTAATTTGGAACTGTATTAAACAACTTTGAAATTGGAATCGTGTATAAGCTTGATTTGTAAACCAATTTCAACTGAAATGAATTGAATTCAGCCAAGTTCAATACCAACTTGGAAATTCTATTTCCAGTTCGACTTTGCAATATTCTTGCCTAGAAGGAGCTCTCATTTGAATCCCAGCCAAAAACCAATTTAAGAGCTCTATCCTTATAAACTTACTATTACTGGAATCACTATAAAATTCCAATTCCCTAATGCTGAAGGTGTCTGTGAATTATATAGATTATTATTTTCCGAAATTCTGTAATTCAATAATGATCTGATTTTACAGTTTATATGTCCTTGTCCTATTCAACAGGAGTACAAATTCTCGGCACTGTTGAAATGCATATCATATTATATTCAGTAATAATAGAGTAAACAAAGGAGAAAGGGGAAACCAATAAAACCACCCGTCACTGTTAATTACCCCCCTGAATTTTTTATTTCCTTCACAAAACCCAAAACCCTGTAAAAAAAAAGGATCCTGACAGGACATAATTAAACCCCATTGGCTGACTATGGACAAAAAATAGACACATAAAAGGGTTAATTTGTGGCACCAGACAATATAACTTTATATGCATATAATTATACTTACTCGTGTTGGATGAATGAGTTTTCAGGGGATTGTCGGGGAAATCACGTCTGTACGTGGATCTTGAGGAATTTGTCCTAGATTTGACATCACTGGGTTTATACGTCTTCCTCCTGCTCCCTTCGTTCCCTCCACCGCCTGCAAAATAAGATGCAATTATGTCCATAGTACCATTCTAGTTCAATTACAAAGGACGAGGTGAAAAGACAGCACACAAAGAGAAGCAAAGAAGTACCTAAGATGAAGCTGAGGGCAGTGGAAAAAAAAGTAAAGAAGGAATAAAAGGAAGACGAGGATAATAATCAGGAAAAAGTATAGTGAGGGGAAATAAAGTGGTAAATAATTCGAAATGTAAAAACAACTAAAAAGGAGAGAGATAAAGAAACGGCATTGAGGCAATACCTCAATGAAAAAATTAAATAAGGAGACACAGTAACAAAAGAAAGAAATATGTAGAGAGAGATAGCAAGAGAGAGAACTGGATAAAGAAAAGAGAAGCAAGTCACAGAGAAAGCGAAAAAATACAGGGAAAGAGAGAGAAAGAGTAAAGTGAGAACTAATAAAAGAAATAGGCAAAAGAAATAATTAAAGGTATCCCGATAGAGGCAGAAAAAAATGATAAAATTAACGAGGCAAATGACAACCATATACAAGAGAGAGAAAGCGAGACCAAAGAGAATCAAATAGGCAGTAAAAGAGAGAGAGACAAAAGAACATCATTTACAGAGAAAAAGAAAGACACACAAGAAAGAATCAAATAGACTGAGAAAAAGAAAAAGACACAAAAGAGAATCAAATACAAAAACAGAAAAAGAAAGAGAGACAAACGCGAATCAAATAAACAGAGAAAAATAAAGATGGACAAACGAGAATCAAATAAGCAGAGAAAAATAAAGAGAGACAAACGAGAATCAAATAAACAGAGAAAAATAAAAAGAGACAAACGAGAGTCAAATAAATAGAGAAAAATGAATAAAGACCAACAAGAATCAAATACTTAAATTGAGAAAAATGAAGAGACAAACGAGAGCCAAATAAACAGAAAAATAAAGATTGTCAAACGAGAATCAAATAAATACAGCAAACTGAAAAGAGACAAACGATAATCAAATAAATAGAGAAAACTGAAAAGAGACAAACGATAATCAAATAAATAGAGAAAACTGAAAGAGACAAACGATAATCAAATAAATAGAGAAAAATGAAAAGAGACAAATAATCAAATAAACAGAAAAATAAAGAGACACAAACGAGAACCAACTTTCAATGGGAGACAATAGGAAGAATGAGGATCCGAAGAACGAAAAACTAAATAAAAGATAGAAGAAAAAGAGATGAAAGAGACCCAAATGAAAAAGGGAAAAAAGAAAGCCAAATACAGAAGAAAACGAGAGCCATATTCAAGAGAGAAGCAGAAAAAAACCAAAACAAGAGAGACAGCGAGGAACTGAGTACCAAACAAACGAACGAGACTCAAGTTGACAAGTGTCCTGAATAAAATCGAGCACTAAATGGTACAAGAAAGAAATAGAAGGGGAAAAATCAAGGGAGAAAGCCTGATTGTGAATGAATACAATGGAGTGAAAGCAGGAATGAATAGATACAAAAAAAGGAGAGAGCAAGGGAAATTATCACATAAATATTTTATTACACCTTCATTCAACCCCTAAAAAGTACAGACAAAGACCCCTCCTCCCCTAAAAAAAAGCCATGAATGTGTACACACACAGGGAAAAAGCCACAGATTTTATTAGCAGGGGTTAAAAGGGGTTAAATAGCGAATGAAAATCAGAAACAAGAGAGAAAGTACAATATACCTTTGTCCCCGTTGACAGCACTACTGGACGAAGGCAATGTGGTCGTTTTAGCCGCCAGCGTTGACGGTATCAAAGCTACAGAGGAAGAGAAAATCCAATCATAAAACATTTTGTACACTTTCTCCCACTTTCTCCTTTTGAACACGGACAATTAATTACCTGGAAAATACTAGAGAGAGAGAGAGAGAGAAAGCCCTATCTCTACCCTAATAGCAAGGCAATATAGATTTTAAAATTTTACACCCTCTAAAATCCCGGGGTGGAGATATGTACATATACATAGACACATATAAAAGCCAGGCCAGGAACAATCCCAGACCATTACAATGGAAGGGAGGGGAAGGGTTGAAGAAAAGGGGTGGTTTTCCAATGAGAAAATGTTTATTTTTGCCCTCCCCCAGCACATTATTCTCTCATTCCCATCTTGTAAAAAGGACCTTATGAATTCCTTATTAAATACCCGGCAATGTTAGCTCTTTTTCCCCGTCTTTCATATGGTCCATATAAAAAGATGCACATGTCTTTTCTTCGGATGTGCTTTTTTAAGGCGGGTAAAAACGCGATGATGATGAGGATGACGATGATGATGTTTTTGTTTGAAACCTAACAGACAGAGTGCCTTTGTTTTCCCATTGTTTCGCTTTCTCTTCCTCTTCACTCAATGTCTGTCCGCCTCCTTTTCCGCGAATATGATGAGGAGAGAAATGGAGAGACAGAGAGACAGAGAGAGAGAGAGCGAGAAAGAGAGAGAGAAAAAGGAGGAGGAGATCTCGGCTGTTGCTCAACCGTCTGAATATATACTTGCTTTTAATTTCACTCCGCCAAACTTAATGAAGGAAAACGGTGAAGATGCCTTCCAGCAAATTGTTCATTTCCTTCAGTCCACACGCATTGCCCAACCCCAAAAGAACCGCCTTTTAAGGCCACAAATTTTATTTGTATCATTACCCCGCTTTCCCCACTCATTCCACGGGGGTATACTTATGTAAGCCGCCGTCCGTCTCTCCTATCATTCCATTCCGTTGTTTCAGGCTACGTACGTATATACAGTATTTGTCTGGGCAAGCGAGTCCCAACGAAACAAAAACACTGGAGATTCGGAGGTGGAATAAGAGCGAAAACTAGGGAAAGAGCAAGAGAGAAAGCGAATCATATAGGGAGTGAGAGAGAGAGGGGGAGAGAAGCAGAAGGAAAGAGATGGCGAGAGAGAGAGAAAGAGAAAGGAGACAAAAAAAGAATGAGCTACAACCGGGAGAAAAATGCAATGAAAGTGAGAAGAGCGAGACAGAGAGAGAGAGAGGATAGAAGATAGAAAAATAGAAGGAGAAAAAAGAGAGAACGATGCAAGAAAGAAAACAAAAAGAAAAGAGAAAACGAAAAAAGAAAGGAACCAAAGAGAAGACAAAGCGAAAGATAAAATAAAGAGAAAAGAAACAGCAGAGGGTGAGAGAGAGAGGAAAAAGAAAAGAGGGACAAAAGAAAGCTACACAAAAAGAAAGAGAAGAGAGAGAGAGAAAGGGAAGCTTCAAAACAAGACAGATAAAAGAGAGAGAAAAGAAAGCTACAAAACAAGGACGAGAAAAGCTAGAAAAGCAAACTAGAAAAAAGAAAGTGAACAAAAAAAACAAAGAGAAAAGACAGAGGAAACATAGAGAAATAAAAGCGAAATAGAAATAGAGAAAAGAAAGGGAAAAGAGAGACAGGGAGAAAATCACAGAGACAGAGAGAAAAGAGCGAAGGGTAAGAAAGTAGTGAGAAAGGTAGAAAAAAGAAGAGGGAGATCAAGGCAGATAGTTAAAGGAAGAAAGAGGAGAGAGAGAACGAGAGAAAGAAAGAGGGTTAGAAAGAGAGACGGACAGGATGACAGAGAGGGAGAAAGAAAGAGGGTCAGAAAGAGAGAGAGAGAAAGGAATGAGAAAAGGAGGGAGAGAGAAGAGAAAGTGGAAGGTTGAGACAGAGGAGAGAGAGAGACAAGGGAAGTTTCATCCTCAGACTCTGAAAAGTGGGACCATAAGATTTATACCATAATTTGATTACACTCCACACATTTATCCTTAAGGATGTAAACATTGCTCATACAATGTAAATAGGGTAAGTGGGAAATGTAATCCAATCTCCTGCAATAATAATGAAGTAGATGGGAAGATGAGAGCTCCACAGCCTGTACAAACCCATTTACCGTGCATTTGTGCCCTAATTGAGAACCACGATGAAACGACAATGAACAAGAGCAGACAGAGAGAGAGAGAGTGATGAAGAAAGTTTAAATAAATAAAAAAAAATGGGGCGAGACCAAGTGTATGACTGGATGGAGAAGAGAAAACACGAGAGGAGTACAAAAAATAAGGAGACCAAGCTAAAAAATGACACGTGGGATAATTAAGGAGAAAACAGGGCAACGAACGATGGACCAATTACAAAACAAACCATTTAAAATACACTGGGAAACCGCAATAAAAGATGGTTAAGAATGAAAAATATAACAACTAAATTAAAGAGGCAAGAAAACAATGGATCAAAGACATCTTCAAGGTAAGGAAGAAACCAAATGAAAACCATTGTCAATTTTCGAGGGGCACGAGGGAAGAGAGACTTGCACTGCAAAGATGATTAAACATCCAAAAGTAAAATCAAAACCATTATGTAAATACCAGAGTGAAAACAAAATTGAATATCCAAGGAAGGGAAAATATGACAGAGAGAAAGACGTGAGAAAAGGCTCGTATCGGGATGGAAAAAGCAATAGTAACAAAAATCCGGTGCAGGCGAGCAGAGAGACCAGAGAAGGAAGTGGGCTGTTGCATGTTCATGAGAAAATACAGGCGGGGGAGGGAGGAAAAATGTGGGGGAGGGGGAGATTCTGAGGAAGGATGAGGTGATGAAAGGCATTGGGAAAGATTTCCACGAAGATAGCGGGGGAGGCTTAGAGAGTCGGGCGGAAAATGAACGAGAAAAAAATCGAGGTATAAAGGTATATAAAGGAGAAGATAAAAACAGCAGAGGGATGTGAAATAGACAAAAGTGGGGGACAAAAGATGTGAGAGAAGGAAGAAAGAAAAGAAGGAGAGAGGAAGAAAAAGGGACAAAAAGACAAAGAAACAGAGACAGGAAAAGAGAAAGGAGAGAGGAAAAAGAGGAATTAAGAGAACGGAGAGAGAGAAAAGGAATTAAGTGAAAGCAAAGAGAAAAAAAGAATTCAGAGGACGAAAAGAGAGAAACGGAATTAAGAGAAAGAAAAGCGAGAAAAGGTACAAGAACCCAGAGAAAGGAAAGACAAAAGTCATAAAAGAAAAGGGAAAAAGGAAAGAAAAAAGTCATAAAAGAAAAGGGAGAAAGGAAAGACAAAAGTCATAATCGAAAAAAGAAAAAGAAAAGAAAAACGTCATAAAAAAGGGGAAAAGAAAACGAAGAAAGAAACAGAGGATGGAGAAAGTGGAGCGGGAGAGAAGCAGAAGAGAAAGAATCCGAGAAATGGGAGGAGAAAACAGACCCGGAGAAACGAGAGAAAGAAGAATGACGAGAATAAATTGAAGAAGAAACAAAAGAGAGGAGTAAAGAGAAACAAATGGACACGAATAAAGAGACTAAGAGAGAAAAGAAGAATGCGGAGAGAAAGAAAAAGAAAGCAAAGTAAGAGAAGGAGAAAGACGAAAAAAGGCAGATGAATGGGATAAAATCAGAAAGAGATGAGAAACAAGGGGTTATGATGACAGAGACATAACGAAAAAGATGTGAGAAAGAGAAAGTGAGGCGACGGGGAGAAAATGGAGGAAGAGATGTAAAGGAGAAAGTGAGATGAGTGGGATACAAAGAAAAGTAGACTGGAGAGGAAGAGTAGAAGGGGAAATTAAACAGAGAGACAAGGAGAAGGAGAGAGAAGGAGAAACACGAGAAGAGCAAGAGAAGGAGAGCGAGATAAAAAACAGAGACAGAGGGTGGAGAAGGAGAAATACAGAAAGAAAGAGAGGGAGAGAAACGAGAAGGAGAGCGAGATGAGAAGGAGAGACAGAAGGTGGAGAAGGAGAAAGAGAGAAGGAGAGAGAGAGAAACAAAAGTAGAGCGAAGTGAGAAGCAGAGACAGGGTGGAGTAGGAGAAAGATAAAAGGAGAAAGAGACGAGAAGGAAGAGCGAGATGAGAAGGAGAGACAGAGGGTGCAGACGGAGAAAGAGAGAGAGAAAAGGAGAGAGAGAATCGTGTATAAAAGAATGAGTGTGCTTTGCCCCCGAATGCCTGTGGCTTTGGAAACGTCGTCTTAGGCGGATGGTTGACAAATGGAAATCTTTGTGAAGGAACAATGAGCAGTGGTTGTTATTGATGAATGCGGAGGGAAAGGTGGGCAAGATGTAATCAATAGAATTTTTGAGCTTCTTCCTCTTCCTTTTTTCCCTGGGAACTCGGCAGGATGACAAAGAATCAATTATTATTGTGAGTATGTATACATATGTATCTAGAAACACCTCCCCCATTTCCTCCCATACCAAGTCAAAAATACTTCCACCCCTTAAACCTACCCTACAGCATTAGGAATGGTGGGGAGGACGGTAAATATTGGGTACCTCCGAGGTGTGGGAGAAAGAAGAGAACGTGTATAGGAGCATAAAGAGTACAAATGTGCATTACATTGTATATGTACATACCTATACATATGTATATGGAGGAAAGAACATAAAAATATGGACTCACGGTACAATTTGATGTGACCATCTGTGTCTCCCAAAGAATTCTTGGATCGGCAGACGTACGTGCCAAAATCCGCTGCACTCACCTCCCGAATCGTCAGCCGCATCGTCACTTTGTAGGCATTGTCCAGGAGAACAGCTTCGTACTTTTCTCCTTTTTTGAAAAAAATGGATCAAGCAAAACAGAACGGGAATCATCCCCTCAAACGTGGAAGTTACTGGTTTTGAATTGTTGGTTAAATGACAAATTTATTAAGAAACAAATAAAGTAATATAAATTGAAATTGCCATAAATTATTAATGTACTTTCATTAGCAAAATACAAAAATAAATCTTTTGTAGTTGGAAAAATGGACGAATGAAAATTCATAATGTACGGATTTCAACAAAGCTAATTAATTCCTAAAAATAATGATAACATTCATGCTGTAATTCATTTGCAGAATTAAAAAAGTAAATTGTTAATTTTTTTTAACAAAGCACTACAATTGCAATTCGTATGTGGCATTACAAACATCAACGGTAATTCATAAAATAATGTTAACGAAGCACTGTGATTTATTTTTAAAGTTAAACGGCGCATTTAATTCGTAATAAAAGGCCCAGAAATTAATTATTGGCTTTAAAAAGCGTAATTACATTCCTTAAAATGAATTATCGATACCAAAATTTGATTTCTTGGGAAATTTAATGGAATTTCAAGAGCATCTTTAATTTTTAATGTGTGTATCTGCAGACAATTAAACAAACTAATACGTGGATTGTTTCTGTTATTCTAAAGCCTCAAGAGTTCAATATTCGAACTGAATACAACAAAAAGGGCAATCAGTATAATTCTTGTAGTTAATATTAAAAACAATGTCCAATTCATTTTTGAAATTAAATAAAGCAGAATCATTCATTCTGAATATGCTTAAAATTAACAACAAAACGCTGCAATTAAACTTTGGGACGTTTAGGAATAAAAAAGGTCATTTAATTCTCGAAAATCGCCTCTCGTTCCTAAACTGTTTTGATTTTCAGAATTTTTAAGCATCTTTCCCTTAAATGTTTTGGGAGAAATAGTAATAACGTTTGTAAAAATAAAAAAAATTAAAACAATTCTTCTAAACATATAGAATAGTGAATTGCGTCTCCAAAATTCTAGATCCCCACAATTTTTTTCTGTCCCAACAATAATATATTAATGGATGTACCAAACACGGTTTTTTCCAAACAAAAAGGAAACAACCGCCCCCACCAAACAACTTCCTCACTCTCCAAAAGATTTTTCTGCTTTCTGATCCGGACTTTTCCCCTTCTTCTTGCAAAGTCTTATGTAGCAAAGTATAGCTTATGTTTTTGTCATTTCCCCTAGCTATTAATCTTGTATTGGGAGCACACGCACGTAAATTAATGCAACTGCACCGTCATGCATCTCTTGTGGGAGTAGAAAAGAAGAGAAAGAGAGAGAGAGAGAGAGGGAGAATTAAAGCGAGAGAGAAAAGAGAAAAGAATTCCTTTATGACCATGCAGCTTACAAGAGAGGAAGTGACGTCTGTGGAATGCCCTCCACTCTTCCACTCTCTCTCTCTGTCTCCCTTTCTCCTTCTCTATTTCGTTCCCTCTTTATCTCTCTTACGTCCCCCTTTCTCTCTCTTTGGTCCCAATTTCTCACTCTTCAGTCCCTCTTTCTCTCTTCAGTCCCTCTTTTTCTCTTCAGTCCCTCTTTCTCTCTTCAGTCCCTCTTTCTCTCTTCAGTCCCTCTTTCTCTCTTCAGTCCCTCTTTCTCTCTTCAGTCCCTCTTTCT
>JAQGBT010006447.1:0-12473 GCA_034698585.1 Disparrhopalites patrizii
AAAATGAGAGAAAATTGAAAGAAGAAAAATGAGAGAAAATTGAAAGAAGAAAAATGAGAGAAAATTGAAAGAAGAAAAATGAGAGAAAATTGAAAGAAGAAAAATGAGAGAAAATTGAAAGAAAGGAAACGAGAAAAAAATGAAAGACAGGAAAACAGAGAAAAGGATTAGCGGAAGAAGAGAGAAATAAAGCTAAAAAATACAAAGCCATTGTGAGGACAAAAAACCCTGAAAATGCCATCGCCCGTCTAGTTCAAGACGACGCAGAAGCTGACAAATGACAATAAAGAAGCCGCTTCGTGTGGGCGGAAGGGAAGATATCGCATCGGAGATAGCCAAACTGATAGCAACAAAGAAAAGAAACTTCTTGTTTATCTCTCCCTTCATTTCCAATGTGTCGGCAAAGGGAAAAACAATCCTTTTTCAGGTTGATCAACTTTCCTCCAATTTCCCCGAAATCACGACTTGCACGTCCAAACGGACATCTCCACTCCTCCGTGATCAGTGGAAGGCCTCGCCCTGTTTTTTTTCGGAAAATGCCAATAATGTCAAAAATTCTGATGCGACTGGCAGTTTGAGGTTGAACAAATAACCCTTGGAGACCCGCCACCATTCAGAATATCTCTTCTCCTTATTTTTACCTATAGTTTTGAATTGTCTATAAAATAGAATATGTAATAAGGAAGGCAGTGAAATTTTGTTTTGTTTCCTTCTAGCCTCATTTTTTTCCCCGTAAAAAATAATCCGAAAACATTCCCGGGCGTTTTGTTACACGAATGCTTTACAACGAATGTTGTTATTAATATTTTCAGTTATGAAAGAGTGACTGGATCGAATTGTTTACACAATTGGAGGGAGTTGACAGGATAAAAGAAAGCGTGTTTCGGGGTCAAATATAAACAAAAATAATACGAAGGAGCGGAAAAAAGCGGAATAAATGGAGAACAACGTGGATTTTACACGGTCCACTACCGCACCTCATCTTTCTCTCTCTTTCTCTCTGTCGCCGTCTCCCTTTGTAATTCACACCATATCCTCTCTGTTTCTCGTCAAAAAAAGTATTAAAAAAATTCTAATAATAAAATTTGTACACTTGATGTTGTTTACGTGTTCCCAATCTCGGAATTTGTCGGTAGTTCCCTGTCATTTTGTCTGACATGACCCGGACTGGGACTGTGACAGGTTCTTTGGGGGTTCGTGCCCCATTTTTCCCCAGTCTCCGCGCGAGCCATGAGCCGTCATAAATTATAGACTCCGTCAATTCCGAATGCAATAGGAGCGTGTGAAGGAGCAGAAGCAGGTGCAATCCGGGATTAGCACATCAATTCTTTTCCTACACAGATCCTTTGCCCCGTCTTTTACAGCCATTCATTTCGGATTTGATGAGGCTTAAACAAGCAATTTGTATATTTTTATCGGGCTGTAAATGATGGCGCGGATTGAGATTTTTCAGGTTTGAAACGGGTCAGTTGGATTTCATATACATTTTTTCTATTTATTTCTTGCCAATTCTAGGCCTTAAATATTTATATTACCAGGGAATTTTCACCCGCAAATTATTTTCGAACATTCTCCGATTTGTGCCATGGAAATTTTAAGCGAGTCCACTCACTTGAACAAAACGTTTATGTAAAACCAGGACGATTTTTGTCGATAAAACGGGCAACGAATTCGGATGGGAATTGGCAGAATAAATTTTCAGATTGGGAAAAAATAAACTGAATACTGTAAATATGTAAATTCCCGATAAAACGGCTTGACTATTTTATTAGAGAATAATCCAACCAATAAAAAAAACCCGGGCATCAGAGAGTTTTTGTTTTGCCCATAAAACCTGTCTATCAGTCATTTCATCAATAAAAAATGCGGGCTTTGGTAAGCGGAAAATACCGGGAAACAAATGTTTTGCTAAACCAATAAAATTCGGGATTTTTTTCCGGGGGAAGAAGTCTCGGTTTCTTCGGAAATTCTTCGGAGGAATGAGAAAGAATGATGAAGATAAGGCGTGCGTGTGTTTCACCGTACTACATGTGTATTTACGACCTCGTAAAATCTTCGCTCAAGACTCTCTTTAAGACTTTGTTCGTCCATTGACTCTCGAAAATCCTCTCTTCCCATCTATTCAGATCTCCCTGACTATTTCAATTCCAATTCGGAAATGAAAAAAAAACGAAAAGAGATTGTTGCACTCAAACATAAATATTCCAATAAGTATAAATACACAAACTGAAGAATTAGTCAGCTCAGTTCTAAGTATTTGTGTATTCACGAGAAGCACGACATACGCAGTTCGTCTGTACTTGTACATATCTATACATATGTCTCTTTGTATATGAAAGTGTACCTATTTATTTTTCATCGCCGGACTTTAAATGGAAACAGATTCTCTGGCCTCCGTCGTTGCCCCTGCATTTAGTGGGGGTGCAAAGGAGGGGAAAGAGAGACAATTTGAGCACTTTATATCCTATGGGACTTCCCTTTAAATCACGGAGTAAATAAGGACACATAAAGAGACACGGGAGGAGGGAAGAGAGAGAGAGAGAGAGAGAGCGAGACAGAGAGCCATCATAAATACTTCATATGTTATTTTAAGTTCAATAAATACTCCATGATTTTTTGGCACCCAACCCAATCATATTGTTTGCGTATCTGTATGTACGGGAAGTATACATACACGCAAATAGTAAACGCAGGAAAGGAGACGGAGACCGAAAATCTTGGAAAGCATATGATGAGGTAAAAATGAAGAGAGATTTAGAGAGAAGGAGAAATGGGGATGAAACGGGATAAAGGAGGAGAAGGAGCATAAGAAGTCGATAAATGTGAAAGAGGGGTAAAGAAACAGAAAAAGAGATTAGAAAAATGGACAAAATTACGGAAGAGATAAAGAGAGTGGATACAAAGATTGAAAAGAAGAGAGAGAGAAATAGAAAGAAAAGTAAGGACGAGAGAGATTGCAATCAGTGCCGTAGACGGCGTGCAATTCTACAAAGACAGAGAGATACGTCGGAGAGAGCGGGGAAGACAACATAAAAAGATCTGAAAAATAAACAGAAAAAAAAGTGAAAGGAGGAGCATAAGAAAATGAGAAAAAGGGAGAAGGAAAAAAGCAAAGGAAGAAAAAAGGAAAAGAAAGGACCGAAAGCGCGAGAATATAGAAAGGAAAAGAAGAAAAAGAGGGAAAAAAGGAAGACAAATTAAAAGAGACAAGAAAGCCGCAGAGGAAAACGAAAAAAAGAGACGCAGAGAGAAATTGCCGAGACAAAAAAAAAGAGAATCATTCATGTACGGAAGTGAATGATAGAAAAAATAGTACGAGAGAGAAATGTATAGGGAGTACGAAATAAATAAATAAGTTTGGAGAGAAAAAAGTGAAAATAGAAGGTCTACGCAAGGACTAGTAAAAAACAGTTCCTAAGGAAATATAGAAAAAAATATGATTTGAATAATTATGTAGACGCCGTGATTGGTCGGTAAAAGCGCGTGTATTAGCAGAAAACAATCCGGCGCTTGTTGTTCTTCTAAAAAAATGTGTTTGACAACTAAGTGTGCTATAAAACGTGTAAAACACTGTATTGCCTTTCCCTCTCCAGTCTCGTTTCCACTCATTTCTTGTTCGAAAAAAAAATAAACTGGCTTGAGCCAAACAAGGGAAAAGAGCGTGTGATATTTTCCTGTTTAGCAATCACTTATCAAGTCAGTCCTTAAAGACATTTATTCTCCTAACAACGACCATCATTATTCCCATTTTCTCCCTTTGTCCTCTTCATTCCCTACCCCAATCCTTCATTCATTTGCAGAAATAGAATCCCCCTTTGCAATAATTCTGCCCAACATCCAAATCTTGTTCGCACTAACGAATCACTTTCCTTCCCAAAAAAACTTGTTTCAGCTTAAATTTGATGCTATTTGCGGGGGTCATTCCTTCCCCTTGTGCCTGTCAGGGACGATGAAACAAATGTGAACTCTTCAGCGGGAATCAAGGATTAACAAAGATCTTCATTGTTATGGCACGGCAGAGCTCTCAAGTGTCAGTTGGGCGCCCACGTTTTTCAATTTGTTCGCTTTCACAGTTGCAATGATTCTAATGACAGGCTTTAGTTAGTCTCTGGCCTCTCTGCATATGGATTAAGCTCAGCCTAAAAAAATCCTGTTAGGAGATCCACGGATTTTGCCAAGCTAATAAAAGACTGCGGGAGCAAGAGGAGATTTTGTGTCTGTTTGTAAAAATACTTGGTGATGGGACAGGAACAGCTGTATGGCAGAGAGAGAGAGAGAGAGAGAGAGAGAGACAGAGAGAGAGAGGATGCTGGCATGGGCCTACACTGTAGCCACTATAGGCTCTCTTTATACTAATAGTGATTAGGCGGAGGAGAAAGAGATTTGAATGATTTGTCATTAAAGTGCATTCTTTCGCTCTACATACGCCATGGATTGGATCATTGGATGTGAAGGAGCAAAACTGACAAGGCCAACGCCCTGTGTGCTCCAAAAAAAACTTGTATCTGTACAGTATCTTTTGTGAAGCCTTCAAGGCTACCACGGATTCCCATTGTCTCGCCAACGTTCCAATCCAAACAACTCTTTAGTCATTTCCCACATCACTTGCGTCTCTTATTCTTCTCCAACTTTCCTCTCATCTTTTTTCCCTCCCCGCTTTAATGCACCGGCCGGCCTTTTCACGTCATACCACACTTTCACATGTCCTTAAGAATTTCGGGCATTTCCGAAACCTTTTCTCCAGAAGCTGGTAGTAAAATTCGAATCTGGAGAAAATTTCGTAGAGAATTGTGCCTTTTCAAATCTGGAGAAAATACCGTGGGGAATTGTGCTTTTTCATGTTTAGTCATGCGGGCTTTGGAATGAATGGGACGCGGAGGGAATTTCTGTGTTTGCCATTATTGAGGGCACGCCGAGTCATTGGGAAAGACTGGGAAGGGCTGATTATCATTCCTCAGTGATCAAAGGAAGGTGGAAAGAGGATTCTCGAGAGAGAAGTTCTTCCCAAGAAACTCCCTTTTATTTACATTCCTTTTTGCTCTCTGCCTCCGAGATGGGATCTCCCGAGATTTTTGACAGGATTCAAAGCACTCCTTGCTCATCTTGACACGTCCCTCTAGTCACCTGGGTGGTCCTCGCCTCGTTCAAAAACCTCCGTGTCAAAAATTTACTTCCGGCTTTGCCTGTACAAATGGGCAAAACAAATGCACAGACAGGTTTTGCCTCATTGTAATTGGGATCCAGAGTCGCTTTTTTTCTTATGATTAATTACACGCTGAATTTTTTCTGCTCGCATTTGTTCTCTGGTGTCAACTTCCCTCTTCTCATTTTTTCGGAGGTGTACAAATGCAAATAATTGGATCACTTGCACCGAGCAATCTGCTGGTGTCATTTTTCCTGGCTAATTGGAGAGATTTGTCAGGGGAAACATTTGGGGAAGGTGACATTTTTGGATTTTTTGGGTGACCCGTTAATGTTTTAAATATTTTTGCGAGGCTAATTTTTTTTTTCCTTTTTTATTTAATTTAAATAAGACAACGCTGGTAAATGGGAGCCTCTAGAAAGGCTTTCTTTAACACATGTAAATCCGCCAGAGGATAATAGCCAGCAATTAATTGTACACACAAACCAAGGCAAACCTGCAATTAAGTGGTCAGAAAACCAGTTTGAGGAGCACAACACCTTACGTAGTAATTAAATGTGTGGCCCCTGAATGTTCATATGGGTTTTATCCCTCCGTCCAAAAACGATGTAGTCACTGATGAAATTTGACAGGGGCGAAATGGACCCAGTCAGGATTTTTGTGTTTAAAAAAACTTGATTACACACGTTACAAGGGAATTGGTAGAGGAAATTCTGGGACTCATTGACACCCTCCAACATGTGGTTTGGAGCTGAAGGCGAGACATTTTTAAATGGCAGGGCCGTTCTGGCAGGGCTTAAATTCACTTTTTTATTTATTTATCCCAGTAAAACCAATGTAATTTATTTAGCCACACACTCCAAATACCGTGAAAGCCAATTAAATCCCCTGCTTTTAGTTCACGGAGAACCCGTTTCTCTCTCTTTTTCTCTCTCTTTTGCTTCCCCTCATTTCCATCCGCCGTGAGACTAAATGGCGGCGGGAGCGGGGAAAATTAATTAATTGTGTCATGCTCATCCACATGCCTTTATGTGCTCTTTAGTGTGAAGCATTTCCTTCTAGAAATTGACTATATCCAAAATATAGGGAGGCGTAAAACTTGTAATGAACAAAATGCCAGGAGGTTGGATATTTTTACGTGAAAAATGAAAAATGCCGCCTTCATTTTTCTAAGAGAAAAATACAGGGTGGTTCAGATATTCAGTTTGTTTTTGGTGCAATTTACAAAAGTCCAGGGAAAAATTCAAAATAATGATTTCCAATAAATTATCCTGTGTTTAATATAATAATTTATTTTTGCAATAATAATTTATTTTTGCACACATTCCTTCCACGTGGAAATCATTAATTTATATTTATTTCACAACACGCTGTATTACTCTGAGACCACCCAAACGCTGTGCTGCTTATAGAACAACGGGGAAAAAAATCCTGTTTAATATTTCCCCCATAAAAGTTGAACAAGTTTTCATTAAAAGTGTCCCCTGAAAAAAAAACTTCCCGTGTGTGACACATGCATGGGCTTGCAAAAACATTTTTTGGACCCAAAGTTTTGTCATACAACTTTCTCAACCCTTTCTGCATTCTTTCCCCCTTTTTGCACGGGTTTGAAGGGTTCTTTCGTTAGTACAAAGAATCCCATAAAGTACTTTCCATAAGAAAATTGAGGAGGGTTGGAGATGAGAGGGAAGCTGGGAGTCTTGTAAAAAATCTTTTTTCCATTGTTTCTCTCTCTCTCTCTCTCTGAGAAAGTCTCTCTCTCTCCGTGTCTCTCTTGGCCTCTGTCTGTCTCTGTGTAGGGGCATTTGTGACGGCAGGGCTTTTTTCTTCCCTCGCTTCCTTTTCCCCCCCGCCAAAGCTCGCGCATGGATTGGCCGGGAAGGGGCCTGTGCGCCTTTTTATTCTTTCCCTTTCCTTTCCGTCTCTCTCTCTCTCTCTCTCTCTCTCTCGGTCTTCCCCTTGTCGCTTTACGACTCCCCGAACTACATAACAGTTTGTTGTGTTGAAGGAAGAGGAAACTCCGTTTTTTTGCTTCTCCTCCCAGCAAGAGATTCCTCGGCGTTCCTTGAATCTCCTTGTTTCCCGGAACACAGACCAAACTTAACCCTTTCTCCCGTCTCTCCTTTTCCCTTTTGGTCCTCCTCTTGTGATTCTCCTTTGTAAAGTGCGTCGTTCCATGTGTGTCTCATCACTTGTCCCACACAGCCGGTCTCTCATCTCCAGCCAGCACACACACTTTCACTCTCGTCCTCGCCTCCTCACTTTTCTGTAGTACTCCCACGTTTTTCTCCGAGACACTTGAGAAGATCAAGAGAACTTGTTGCCTGAGACGGGGAATTTCTTATTTCTGTCAAATCTACGCAAATCTTCTTTTACGAGAGGCAAATGACTGGGGCGAGAGGGACGGGGAGGCTCAGTCTTATTAAGTTCCCGTCTACAATTATATAGACGTGGCTTTTACTGCCGGCGTGCCGTCGTAAAAAGGGGAGGGAATATTTTTTGGGAAATTGTCCCGAATTTATTTCGTCTTTCGCCAATTGTTTTTTTCAAGGAATTTCTGGACAATTTTACGTCGACGCCACTCAAATTTTGTTTACTTGAAAACCTCGTTCGTAACATTTAAAGAGACGTTCAACGCATATTTTTGTAATTATTTTACTTTCAATATTCGTTGGAAGTGTGAATTAAAAAAATTGAAAAGGTTACAAATTAAAACCTGCAAAATTGCGTGCAAAATTATCTTCAAAATTTGGCGAATTCTGAACATTGAAAATATTGTAATGGATTTTTTTACGTGCAAAACAAATGTGAAACTGACTACAAAATATTTTCTAAGGAAGTAATTGTGTGAAAAGGCTTGGGTGGAATAAACAAATAACCTTTTGAAATTCCCGCTTGACAATTTCGGGAGGACAAAATGACAGTTGGTGAAATGTTTGACATTCCGTGACCTCTTGTCTCTTCTGTGATTGTGATGTAGGAGGAAAGGGATAGGAAATAGAAGATTGTCATCGTCAATGTGAGTTGAAGACGACGGGAGAGCCCAAAAAAATTCGGACATAAAAAGATTTGGTTCACGTAGGAGTAATAGGCATTAAGGCCGGCATCAGCCTCTTCTCGTCCTCTCAACTCCCCATTTTTTCCCGGAGGAATCAACCAAAAAAAAAGAATAGGAAGGTCCGTGTACGGAATTCACCCTTCTTTCCCATTGCCAAAGACCTTCCTGAGAGGGAATCTGGAGAAGGAAGAAGAAGAGGAAAAAGCCATTCGTAAGTTTTGACATGTCATTTCACTTATCCATTGAAGCACTCCTCTGTCACTCTCCCCTCAATTCCCTCTCCTCCACTATCCCTCACCCAAATATGTACTATATGAGAGCACCAAACAACCCATTTTTCCCTTGTAACGAACTCCAGGGGAAAAAAAGCTCTCGCTGTTGTCTTTTGGGAGGAAATCCCGGTGTGGATCTCCTCTCTTGGGGCCTCTTCGCCCTTCTTACGCACCAGATGCATTATTCTGGGGGAAGATGCGGCAATAAGGCGGTCGTGCGACACCCAAGCACCCACCGACTTTTTGAGGTCTAACCAAAAACCAACCATTCCATCATTATTACATCAATCTCGCATTTTCACACTTTCCCGCGCAACGCCCCCGTCTCCTCCCTCACATCTTCTCTTTTTTACCCTTGCTCTTCTTTACAAAGCTTCTTGTTTTTTCCTGTATTTAGCGTTTGGCGTTCATATTATTTTCTTGCTGTGTGCGGGTCTGACCCTATTTTCTCTTTCAATCTCTTTCTTGCTTTTACTTGCTCTGTATTTGTCTCTGGATAGACAAAGAAGAGAGGAGGCAACAATAAAATAGCCAACAGAGGGAGATAGAAATCAGAAGGGAAATACGCACGAAAGAGAGACAGCATCAGAGAAATACACGCGACAGAGAGAAAGCAACCGTAAAATAGACCAAAGAGTGAGAAAGCAATAGGAAAATAGACAAAAGAGAGAGAAGTCAACAGTAAAATAGACACAAGCGAGAGCAAGCAACAGAGAAATACACACGAAAGAGAGGCAGCTACAGAGAAAGTTCGAGCAAAACTAGACACAGATAGAAGGAAAAAGATATGAAAAGAAAAACATATCAGCAATAGATAAATAAAGAGACAAAGGATGTGAAAAGGAAACGCGAACAAAAAAACATAGACAACAAAATAGAAAAACAAAAACAAAGCAGGAGAGAAATAATTAGAGAAGGAAAGAACAAAACAGGGGAAAATAGAGAAAGAAAATACCAAAATGCAAGCAAAAAAGGTAAGGAAATGACTTCCTTTCTTTTTTGTCTATTTCTCTGTTCTGTTTGTCTCTGTTTCTCCTGTGCTTTCTCTCAATTTCATTCTATTTTTCCTCTCTCGTTTTCTGTCTGTATCTCCCTTAGTTACATTATCATTCTTTTGGTTTATTTACAGATATCTGTAGTATCTTCTCATTATTTTTATTATTCTTTCCTGCTCTACCATCTTCGGATTTTCCCTTTCTCTGTCTCCCTTTAATTTCTTCGGTGTTCCACAGAGGTTTCCCTTCCCGCCTCTCCTCGGCCGGCTTTGCCCGTCTTTATTATCTCCAATAAATGTTTTTTTTGCCCCTCACATTCTCTTCCCACAGAGCGTGAAATCCACTTAGGAATAAAGAATTTCGCTCTCCTTATAAAACTCCGGGTGTTTGATTTATCTCCCGTATTTCGGTACTTTGGTTCAGGGACAGAATAAAGGGATAATGGCAATAATACTTAGAGTAATAATTTAGACCCTATGACCCATGAGAATATTTCCTCGGTGAGAGTTAAGAGGATTCCTTTTTGGGGGGAAGCTTGTCATTGGATTATGCAGTGGCTATAATTCTGCAATAATTCCCTTTTTGGGGGGAGTAAATACGTAAAAGTTTACGAGTCTCCCTCTTGTTCTTCTCCTCTCGTGTGTATAATCAATATTAATTTCCATAACTTGCACCCATTCCAACACCGACACAGTTGTGACTTGAGAAAATGCAAAGTTTTGGCACAATCTCCCGTCCCAAAATCTGCACTGGGTGCATACTCCCATTTCTGGGAGAGACAAAGAGGGAAAGCCACGAAGAGAGAAAGAGAGAAATGGAGAGAAAAGGGAGACATTTGGAGGAAATGTTTCAACTTTTGCAAGTAAAGGATATTATCCGGAGCATTCCCATGATTCGCCTCTTCCAGCTCAGGATACAAATTCCCCTCATTTGCCAAAATAACTCAATTGCCATTTGTTATGACGCATTCTTCCCTTTTGTTTCTCCGCTGGAAAAAATGGCAACTTGCTTATGTGTCAATGTACTCTGGCTCTTTTTATAAGAATACTCAGTTGTTGGTTTTTTTGTAAATGGAAACTCTTTTGTCACACGACTCCACTCCATTTGAATAATGAATGTGCTGAGGGGGGAGCAAGATTTTTTTATATTGGGGGAGTACATGGGAAAAGCGGAGAAAGCACTTTATGAAAACTTTGCTCAACTTTCCCCAGCTTGTAGCCTGGAGAAGGAGAGGGAAAGTTGTAAACAATTAAATGGAGTTTTGCACGCGGAATTGTGTCTGGATCAAAGAGTATTATTGTTATTATTATTTCTTACAACCTTTTTCCTTGTCTAAATGTTTTTTCCACGCTGCAATGCCTTCTCTGTTCTCTGGCAAAAGATATTCTTTTTCATTTTTCCAAGCGTTTTCCTCCAGTTTTTCTGTTCTTAGTTTTCATTAAACTTTCTCCTCTTTACGATACACTTTAAACAACTTGCTTCTATCGTTAAAAACATCGTTCTGTCTTTTTGACCCGTCGCTTTATTTTCTAGAATAAACTTTCTCCCGGTCTGCAAACGATTTTCTAACACATGCAACTTGAACTTTGTCCACAAAAACTTTCTCTTGTCGCTTCCAGGAGATTGTCCCCAGGATATTTGAATCTTTTCCATTTTATAAAAACTTGTTTAAGCTTCCCCTGACTTAAATTCTGGAGGCTGAAGATTTGAGAGAAAGTGGAGCAAAAAGGCGAAAGAAGGATTAAGCTTCTAAACTTTTGGAGGGAAAGGAAGATTTTCGGGAAAAGTCGCGCAATCAATCCCTGAATTTTTATCCTGGAGAGACAGAAAGTTTATAGAGGAGAATTAGAGCGAGAGATTTGTCCTGGGGAAAATCCGCTTTTTTGTTTCTCCAGAATCAGATTTCCCCATAATGATATTTGGTGGAAGGGAAAAGGGGGAAGACCAGCTATTTTAAAGTAAATTTATGTGCATACTGAAATGTAGACAATGTTTTGGGGTTGACTTTTCTAGTTAACGAGTTATCCTTTCGGTTTTGCCATGAATTTTACTTTTTTGGTAAGCTTTATTTTATTCCTCGCTCCTTTCCCGCTTTTTCGCGCTTCCTTGTTCTTTTATTGCCGGTGGTTCCTCCACTTTCTTCAGCCTTCTCCTTTCCATTTTACTTCCTCTTGAGATACTATTTCCGGCCCTTTGTTTCCCCCAGAAAACTCTCTGTTTACCCCCAAAATATTATTTTGCTTTCTTCCTTTCTCGACTTTCGCCAAGCGAAGAAGGAAAACCCTGGATTTATTATGCCAAACTTTCCTTGTGGTGAAAGTCTTTCGGATAAGTTCAGTACACATTTGCTTAAGTCTCATGTCCTGATCTTGTTTTGTCCCTCGTGTGACTCCACTCCCCCTGCCAATTGGACATGTTCAATCAGTGGAGTGTCTCTCTCTCGCCTTCTCCCTCTCCTCCATTAATGGCCTATTCCGACATGAGCCGTAATGGAACCTCCAAGAGGGACGGCGAGAGCCAGGAATTGTGTGGAAGGAATAGAAGGAATAGGAAATCCCTCTTTTCCCTTTCACCGGGAGATCCATTGCAGTGTGTAAAAGTGCAGGGGGTTGAGTTTTGTGAGAGAAAGGAAGGACCGTCAGTTGGCTGTCAAGTGTGTGAAACCTCTTGGAAACCTTGTATTATTAGGACTTGATTAGATGACATTTATAGCGAGGGAGCTTTTGGGACAGGACTTTCCCTTTTGTGATTTTGCAACGGCACACTGCCGGCCAGAAAACTTTTACTATGCACTTAACACTCACCCCTCCACTTGGGACTTCCCATTGACTTGTCACATTTATTATTCCAGCATTCTCCCTCAATTTCTCTCTATTTCTCCCTCAATTTCTCTCTATTTCTCCCTCAATTTCTCTCTATTTCTCTCTAGCTTTCTCTTTTTCTTTCCTGCTTTCTCTTTTTCTTTCCTGCTTTCTCTTTTTCTTTCCCGCTTTCTCTTTTTCTTT
>JAQGBT010006448.1:0-12471 GCA_034698585.1 Disparrhopalites patrizii
TCTCTTTCTCTCTCTTTCTCTCTCTTTCTCTCTCTTTCTCTCTCTTTCTCTCTTTCCCTCTTCCTCTCTCTTTTCCTCTCTCTCTATATTTCTCTCTCTTTCTCTCTTCCTAAGCGCCTGTTCCCACTGTCTATGCCCCCAACCCACATCCTCCTTCTTCCAACACTTCCCAAGAAATTTTCAGGGACTTGTTTACACAATAATAATTAGTTGGAGTGATTATATGGCAAATACACACTTTCCTCCTTTCAAGGAATTAAACTGGGATGAGCCTGGCTTTCAACATGGATCTATATACAAACTTCAACAGCACCCGCCAAGCATGTCTCCCGGCGGCTCTTTCAGAACCAACCATTTGGATAAGAAGGCACCGAGTTTGTACGTCGTCGACTGGGATGCAAGGTTGAATACATCCAAGAAAATTTAAACTCATAATGGAAGAAGTATGGGCGCCTTAAAAATAATGGAGTGATACGGGGAAATACAGAGAGGGAGAGAAATTCAAAGACGAAACGACCAGGAGATGGACACGCAAAGATGGAGAGAGAAACCGATTGGAATAGGGAGAGAGAAAGAAAGGGATGCAGAGAAAGAGGGGCAGATGAATGGAGAGACACGGATACGGAGAGACAGAGACCGACAGACAGGGAGAAAAGACAAACCAGACCGATAGAGAGGGTGACAAGGCAAAACAGAGACAAGGATAAGAGAGAAACTAACAGAGACGGAGACAAGGCAACAAAGAGGGTAAGAGAGAGGCGGACAGAGAGAGAGACAACGCAAGAAAGAGAGGGAGAGAAAAAATAATAAAACGACACAGAGAGAAATAAACCGACTGAGAGAGAAACCGTTAGCGAGACAACACGACAGAGACAGAGATAAACAAACCTACAGAGAGAGAGAGACAAAACCACAGAGACAGAGATGAACAAACCGACAAAGTGAGAGAAATAAATCCACAGACAGAGCGAAAGAGAGAGATAAAACGATAGAGAGAGAGACAGAAATGAACCGACACAGAGAGAGAAATAAACCCACTCAGAGAGAAATCGATAGGGAGACAACACGACAGAGACAGAGATAAACAAACCTACAAAGAGAGGGAGGCAAAACCACAGAGAGAGAGACAAAACGACAGAGAGAGAGAAACAAGCCGACAAAGTGATAGAAATATAAATCGACAGACAGAGCGAAAGAGAGAGATAAAATGATAGAGAGAGAGAGAGAAACATACCGACAAAGTGAGAGAAATAAATTGACAGAGAGACGGAAGTAAACCGAGTGAGAGAGACAAACAGATAGAGAGAAACAGAGCGGCAAAGAGAGAGAAGGAAAAAACAACTGAGAGACAGACAAGGAAGCGGAGAGACAATCGGACAGGGAGTGAGAGACAAATCGACAGAGAGACAATGCAACAGAGAGAGAGAATTATAACAATGTGAAAGATGTAGATAAAAGTCTTGGTGGAGTCATTCCGCTGTGCTTCTACAAACTCTCCATTTTCGTCCATTGTAAAAGATTTTGGTGAGGAAACTCAGTTTGGTCCCAGCCACACAGAGCCAACTCTGGGAATAAAAGGAAAGACTGAAAGAGAGAAGAAACTTGTAAGGGAAAGTTGTTGGGGATTGTCAGAGAGAGCGAGAGAGAGAGAGAGAGAGAAAGGAGGCACAGCATAAGCCATAAATGCCGGCAAGAGTGAGAGTTACGAGGGCTTTAAGGCGATTCATGCATTCATTAGAGCCGGAGCATGAATGCTCCCCATGAATTCTATCCCCATTCTTGTCCATGTAATCTTTTTTGTCCATACTCCCTTCCCCCGGCGAAAAAAGGGGGAAGGGAATTGGAATCAACACTTAAACACCACTCAAAATTACGAACTAAAACTTGAGGAAAGAAAACTCTCCCTTTCCCCTCTCCCGTGTGAAAGGATGGGGAAAGCTTCCCCCGAGCTCTTCAACGGATCTTTTCCACCACAGATGAAACAAAGGGAAATATCCCTGTATAGACGGACCACAAAAGGCGAACAAATACTTGAAAGGAATAATGGAGAAGTGGGAGGAGGCGGGTATTAGTAGGAGGCTTCAAGTACATACGGGCATTGTTTTATTCAAGTAGAAAAAAAAAGGAGTGAAGGGAGGAATTAGGAAATCCGGAATTAAAGCAGGAAAGAGGAGAAAAGTAGGGGAAATGTGTTAAACATGAACGGATTTTTTCATTCTTTTTTTTTTGCCGGGTAAAAGGCTTCATTAGGAGGAAGATTGTTCTTCTGATTTTTTTTAGTTGTGGGGAAGTTTGCTCTGTTTGATGTGGGTTCACGGGAATTTCTTGCGGTTTTATTGGTGGCTCGGAAGACATTTTGCTTTTTTTGATGAAGAATTTATTTCTCTTTTTTTATTTGAAAATGAATAATGATCTTTAGAGAGGATTTTTATTTTTAGTTTGTGTGGAATTATTACACTTTGTGTTTATTGCGCAGCTATTTTTAAACGTTTTTGACACCCAATTTTGCTTTTTGTTTGTTAAACATTTTATTTGACTGATATTAAAGACTTTAATTTGCCTTTATTTGTATTACAATTTTGTATTTTGTGTTTGAATTTTTCGATTATGTATATACAATTTTGTATTTTGTGTTTGAATTTTTCGATTATGTATATACAATTTTAGGTTTTTTGTTTCCATTTTATATTTTTGTGTACAATTTTAGGTTTTTTGTTTCCATTTTATATTTTTGTGTACAATTTTAGGTTTTTTGTTTCCATTTTTTATTTTTGTTTACAATTTTAGGCTTTTTGTCAAATATTTGTTTGACTATATTTTTCGTTGCTTCTCAAGTAAAATTTTCATTGTATTTGTGCAAAATTGTAACAACTAATAAATGAAAAAAACTTCAGTACATAACACAATTGGATAAAATTTTCTTCAGTGCTCTGTAAAGCTAGTTTTGATATTAAATTAAGTGCAGGAGTTCAAAACAAAATGGTAATTTAAATTTAAGAATTCGAGTTTTTGATCAGGAAACTAGGAAATTTTGTTTTCGTTCTTTAAAATCTGTGCTTGTCACTACCTAAAATTTGTTTTATTTCCTCATCTAGAATTTCTCTTTTTTTGATTCCGAATATTTATGATATTTCTATAAATTATACCAAATTTCGCCCAAATTGTGAACACATCTTTTTTTTGACGCTTTGCTTGTTTTCCCCGAGAAATGTTATTATAGTCTTTGTCCAGAATTTATTTCTCGCTAATGGTCTAACGACGGCAATCAAACGGGAGTTGCTGGAGAAAATGGGATAAAAACAATACCTCTAGGTCGACTTTCCCCAGCTTTGTCCATTGAAATGAAAGATTCATTATGTGTGGTGTGGCGAAAGGAAGAAAAAAAGAACTATTTTTCTTCCCCATAGATATAGAAAAGAATCCCATAAAAAATCAACAAAGAATGTAAAATGAGTGTGTTCATTTCCTCCTCCAAAAAAAAAAAACATTCTTTTTGTTCCAGCACAGATAAGAAAAACTATAGCAAAGAAAGGAAAAACTAGCAACTCCTCTTCTCCGCCGTTTCCGCACGATTGCACTCACGTTCCATTGCATTAAACGGGAGGTAGACAACACACCGACAAAAAAAAATATCTCCTGCATATTTTATGACGAGGGTAAACCAAGAGGAGGGAAAAGGAAATGAGGAACGAGAGAAAAAGCATTGTTGTATGTATGGAGGTTGAAGAGGAAAAAATTCCCCTTATTCTCATTTCATAAGAGGAAGAGGATGCGAGAAAAGGGAGGAAGACCAAATTCTTGCAAGACGTGGCCACGGGGAGGAAGAAACTGTTTAGGAATTCAAGGAGGTGATTAGAAAAATCTCATATTTCATTCCATTCCTTCCCCTCCTCTGAAGCCAGTCGGAAGGAAGATGGTATGCCGGATTTTCCTCTTTAACGATCAAAAAATTTTGGGCTTTGAATTCTAATTCTTTTGGCTGCGTTTTTTCCGTGGTGGAATAAGGAAATCCTATTGTCAGATGAGAAGAACAAAGAAACAACTTTCGGCGGAGTTGTCAAGGCGGAAATTTGGAAGGCGGGAAGGGCGGCATTCGAATGAGATATTCGAGGTAAGTTGAAACAGAAAAATGACGTGTAATTGTGTCTGTAATTGCTTTATTTGTCAAATGGTCAAATCATTTTTATTACTTGAATACTTTCAAAATATTTCTGCAATTATTACTATACTTATTATTTCCCTAAAATCTCACTGTAACTCTTTATTATTGGAAAATATTTGTTGCGCCAATTCGTACATTGTATTTATGAACGTGCAAATTTCTCAGAAACCAGAATAATCTAAACAAACGGCGTATCGCAATACATTGCATAAAAAATTACATTTAAATCTGATTAGGGCCAACCATATATTGTGTCACAAAATTAATCGGGAAACCTCTGTAACATCAGAATACTACACGTTACAGTAGGGTAAAGCGTTTAATTGTGACCATCTGGGTCATTATGACCACCCACCAATTTAATTTAATTTAAAAAACTCCGCGTAATGAAAGAAAAGCATGGAAAATTAAGAAGACGAGCGCCTGCCCATAATCATTAATTATGGCCGGCAAATTCATTAAATTGTAAAATCAAAAAATTTTCAAAGTTTCTCAGGGGCCATTCAAGTATTAACTTAACCTTCACTGCTTGTTTTCTCGGCTTTGCGGAATTATTCAACAAGACTTTCAGGATAAACCTATACATACATACAATTTAATGTATATGCAATCGATAATTACTTACAATAATATTTTTTCATAATTATGAATATTTACCGCAATTGAAAATGGAGTGGTCACAATTACCTGCAAATGGCCACATTTGTGAACTGTAGTATGTTTTAAAAAACTCATAAATATGAAATCGTTGAGGAGAAATTTAATAAATATTTTTTTGGTTATACATATGTATAACCTTAGCTACAAACTTAGCTATAGCTAAGAATGCTCCTTATTAGAATTTATTCTTTAAAATTCCTTTTTTGAAACCACAGCGGAAAAACAAATTGAAAAAAACATCGCAAAAATGCGACCACAATATTAATCCAGTAATAAAACCAGTAATAATAATAATAATAATAATAAATAACGTTTGCCGATTTACTCAAGCTATAGCATTTTGTACCAGGCCCAGATAATCTCTGCCAAAATACTTATCAGAGAATTTTGCATGCATTGCATATACCTGTAGCTAACCCTTTTCTACTGTTAGTCTAATAGTATTTTGCCCAAATTATTGCTAAAAAGGTGTAGTTAATTTTGCAAAGTTTTCCCTGGAGGCAACGTAGAAAAAAAATATTGCAGACAATTCAAGCCAAAAAAAATTCGCACGGAGCTTGGCAAGTCAGAAAGAAATCTAATTTTTGCCAGTACCATTAAACTCCCCCAAAAAATAGGCTTTGACCTTTGGCGCGGAAAATAAAAAAAGAATTCCCACACACATCCACCCAGATATTTTGCAGGATGAACTCCTGCCATTCTTCCCTGATGGTAGCTTGGTCCGTGCGGAAAATTCTTTTTCACGTTCTTTCTTAATACGGAAGAAGAAAGTATCAGAGGGGAAAAAATAGGAGGGGGAAATTGTACCAATTTTTCTCTCCATCAAATTACGTGTGCCAAAAGAAAAACGTGCCATTCCCCTGATGAAGTCACGCATGTGAGAGCTCTTTTTCTCACGTCTTTACCCATCCCCGGCCCAAAAAAAAGACGTCCATTCACCCCCTTTAATAGACAGGGATTCTTCCCCAATTGTCCGTGTCTTTTATCTCACACGTGATCGGCCTTGTCCAGTGCCATGGAATGGTTGGGGAAAGGCAAATAAACAAGATATTGGAAATCCACTTACTGTCATTTTTACTATACCTTCCTTTTTGGAACGGAGTGTCCAGTCCCCCCCAAAAAAAACCAAAGGCATACAAAAGACCAGAAAATCCTGGGGAAGTTCCATTTGTATAAATCGGCTTTTTTTCTTACCCCCAAAAATGGACCTATACGATTTTGTGTGTATCTCCATTTTTTTCTGGTTAACTATTATACACCAAAATTCTCTCCCCCTCCCGGGGAACTTTCGGGCTCCTCGAGTTTCTCCAGGAGTTTCCGGTTTAGAAATAAACGAACACGTCGGAGGAAACGAAGATGGAGAGGAGGAGGGAGGGAGGGATGGGATGGGAAGGAAAATGTACAGAAAGAAGGAATTTTAGTGGGTATACTGGAGGGTCATAAATAAAATTGTGGGAGGACGTGGGAGGAGAACGGGAAAGGAGATGCTTGTTTTCTATTCGAAGGCAAAAAAAAAAACGTGAACGTTTTTTTTTTTTTGCACTGGAAGACGGAAAAAGGAACAACTTCTCCAACCTTTTGAATCGTTTACGGGCGGGGAGCAAAAATAACACGGGGTCGGGTGAGATACAGGGCGGATTGTGTCCGTGTGTCAGCTTGAAATTTAGTTTAAAATCTAAAATTTACATTTTCTCACTCCTTTCTGAAATTTCCACACAAAAGATTTTACTACCAATTCAATTAACTTTTCAATTCTAGATGACGCTGTTTGCACTGGAATCGCAATAAAATTCGGCACAAAATACACCATGTACTCTTTTGTGTTTATTCCATTTCTGGGGAAAGGTACAAGGCAATATTGAGCCAATTTCTGCTATCATTTTCAGGATTTATGCCAGATAGATTTTCATCTAAGCGCCAACGCAGTTAGTCGAAAAACATCTGTAAGCTTCAGTGTATGAAAATGCTGGCAATAATACATAGCTACATGTATGGAAACAATGGCACAAATCAATAGCACTTTCCGCACAAATCAATAGCAAATTTGCATTCTCAAATCAATGGCGGAGCCAAAACATATAGAAAATAAAAATTCAGTTGAATTTCAGAGCAATCAGTTAAAATTAAAAAAAAACTAAATTAAACTCATACTAATCGTAAGTAGCTAATTTCCATTTCTCCAGCAACAAAAAACGCTGTCGGAATTTTTCGGCCAAACTTCGTCAGTTTATAGCCCCTGGCGTAGGAAATCACGATATTTTAATTCTGTTACTCTGTGACCACCTCGAGGAAGATCGCAGCATTTTGAACTTTTTCGCCGGCTTGGCTGCATCTTGGCTGGGGCACAGCCGCTAATCCATGGAGTTTGATGAATTTCGGCAAGGACACGTCAAACGGAATGGTCTAGACCCGATTTTTTAATTTTTCGGATTTTGATCTCGGTTCGCCGGAAAATCGCGAAAAAGCTTGTTGTTTCGCCGTTTAGGCCGGCCTTCGGCCACTAATAATTGGACTTTCATGAGACTCTGCGGGAACATGTTAAACGAAATTGTCTAGATCCAATTTTCCCCCCCCCCCAATGTTTGCCTCCGTTCGCCAGAAACTGTATTTTTGGTCGTTAATACCCAATCATTGCGTCAGTTTTTGGCGAATGGAAGCTAAAATCGAGAAAATAAAAAAATTAGATCTAGACAATTTAGTTTAACCTGTTCTCGCTGAGTTTCATGAAAATCCAATTATTAGTAGCTAAACGCCAGCCTAAACGGCGAAAAAAACTCGGTTGTTGGTGATTTTCCGGCGAATCGGGATCAAAATTCGGAAAATTTTAAAATTGGGCCTAGATCATTCCGTTTTACGTGCCCTCGCCGAATTTCATCAAAATCCAATGATTAGCCGCTGTGCTCCAGCCAAAACGCAGCCAAAACGGCGAAAAATTTCAAAATGCTGCGGTGTCCTTTGAGGTGGTCACCGAGAGGTCGAATAAAATTATTATGATTTCCTACGCTAGTGGCTATAAACTGACGAAGTTTAGCCGAAAAATTCCGACATCGTTTTTTCGCTGGAGAAATGGAATTTTTAGCTACTTACAATTAAGGGTTCGCACTATGCTAGCAACTTTAATATTCCAACTTTGCACTTTGCCATTTTCATAATTGTGCAAATAAAATTTCGAAAATAAAGCTAATATTTTTACAAGGGATGTGATAAATGTAGGAAATTAAAATTTCGTTTGTATTTGAAATTTAAGCAATAATTTAATGCCATAGAAAAACTTGCTTTAGCCAACTTCAATTCAAGCTGAAATCGCCTAAAGCGTCGGTCTCAATTAATTGAAGATCTGGAAAATGTTAACGCTTTGACGCCATTATTTGGATGTAAATGTCTTTATATAGGAGATTCACCGTACTGTAGGTTCTAAATAGTTGATGGAAAAATGGAATATGGATAATTTTAGTGAGAATCAGAGAAATGCAAACTGTAGCTATCGTGTATCGTTTAGATGTATTCAATTTTTTTTCAATTAAATACGTTATAAAGTTAAACCACCGAAACCATGCATATTTAATGCCCATTGCAATCAAAACTGTGTGACGGATTTGCTGAAATTCCCATTGTTACTGCCTATTTAAGTTTACATTTGCATCGTCGTACACACAATAGAGCAATCTATTGGATTTCAACATGAAAGAAATTTTCCATTTTGGTTCTCAATCGTCCAAAATGAAATTTTTGATCTCATCTTCTCCCCTTACATCTTCCCCACCCAAAATATCTGCCTTTACCTCAGTCAAAGAAAAATTTTCGTCCTCTCAAATACAAATATTTACTTTAGGATCACTACAAATAAAGGATTCTTAGAAGTTTGTATTTTTTTGCATTTTATTCTTTTTTACCTTTTTAGCTCCATTCCCCCCCAGAAGGGGAATTCGCATGTTGATATTTGCCCTTTTCATATATATTTCGCAGAATTTCCACCGAATTGCTTTTTCTCTGTCGGCAAAACAACAGAAAAAAAGGATTTGCGTCAACAGCCCCCCCCCCCAAAGGAGGCAATAAAGGAAGAATAAAGGGGCAAGGAAAAACAAGAAGAATAAATTTTTGAACGGGGAAAAATATACCATATAAAGAAAATATAAAGGAAAATTGGAAATGGTGAGAGGAAGTCGCTTTTGGCCACTTCCTCCATTTCCCCCTAATAAATCCGTGAGAGATGTTTGTTTAGCTAAACACAAGAGTCAGTTATGGTGCCTGGCGGGATTTAGCCCTATTTTTAAAGCATTTCCCTAAACCTCCAGCCTCCAAGCATTGTTTTCTCACCAAACAAAATCTGTCCGTACATTTGTTCGGCCCTCCAATAATTTTTTTATTTGTCCTGTCAGTAGTCAAACTAAAAAGGACGAGAAAGTAGAAGGAAAAAGTGAGCAAATAAGACCTAAAAAAATGCCCCGGGGGAATGACAATTGTCGGAGATATTTCCTTCCCGGGAATTCCCACGTCAATATCGTTTTTATAAATTTTTTACAGTATTTTCCTGGCAAAAGAAATGTTGATTGTTTTCCAACCTTTGTCAGGGCCGTGGACTAAAGATAGAATGTGAATAGAATAAAAAAAAAATTGATGGATACAAAATCTCTCCCGGGACGTTAGACCGGGAGAATTATATTGTTGGGAGGAAGATATAAAAATTTTCCCCTGTCATGTACGCAGATGTCACCTGCCAGGGAAATTGCCCCACAAAAATGCCCTATGAATGAATGAGGATTGATGGACAGCTGTGGGAGCCAAAGGCCTTCGGCCTATGTGTAATGTAATACAGGGTGTTTCAGGGAAAATGGAACCAAAAGTAGGAGATTTTAACCCTTTTTTCGAACTTGTCCCCTAAACCCCACTTTCTGTATGCGGGAAGAAGTTCCATGAATTTATTCACAGCATGTGATGAATTAAAATGGACATGATGTATACATAGATGTGTGTGTAAATCTTGCAGGTAGAATTTTTTTCCGAGGGGAAGTGTTTGTTCAAGAAAAACAGGCATTTTTCGAGCTTTTTTTCGTCATGAATTATAAGAGGATGCACGGCGAGTCTTCCTCATTCAGACTTTCTCCAGGTGTTTTTTTCTTTTAGGCATTTATAAAGTCCCCTTTCTCTTTCTAAACTTCTCTACCATCTCGCTGGATTTCATTTGTTTTTTTTACTTCTTCCACCTTTCACTTCTTTGGTGCGCTTACCTCCGTTGATTTTCCATGTAACTTCCTTATTGTTTGTTTTCTATAACTGTTTTCCTTGATTTTCCCAACTTTTCTTGTTCCTTCCCCTTTGTCCAGATTTTATATGGCTATCTAATTTTTTTGAACTTCCATCTGCTTCTCCTTTCTCCTTTATTTCAGAAATTATTCTTATAAATTTGCTTTTCTAACTTTTCTGCTGGCTACTTCTGCTTCGCTATTTTGTTATTTCCTTCTATACATATATGTTTCCCTTGCTTTTTATAACTTTCTCTGGATTTTATTGGTATTCTCAACGTTCTTCATTTTCTCGTAATTGTTTTTCTTTTTTTAGACCTTTGTTTTTTCGTTTCCCTTCAGCAAATTTTTCTTTTGTTTTCAAATCTCGTCTGCAGCTTTCTTTTAATCCTTGCAGTTTTTGCTTTCTCTTTGTCTATATACTTTTTACAAAATTCTGCTGCTGTCGGTTTTTCGACTTTCTCTTACTTTCTTTGCATTTTTTGCTTTCTCTTTGTCTACTTTTTACAAAATTCTGCTGCTGTCGGTTTTTCCGCTTACTCCAAAATACTGTTGTTTTCGTTTTCTCCTATGTTTTAAAAATATGTACTGTTATACAGGGGACTGTTACAGAGAGAGTCGACTGTACTGTTATACAGGGGACTGTTATAGAGAGAGTCGACTGTACTGTTATACAGGGGACTGTTATAGAGAGAGTCGACTGTATTACGTAATATTTGCTTATCCCTTAATTCTGATTTATTTAACTTTTTTCAACGAACTTCAACTCTCATTTGCTGCTTTCTCTGACAATTCCTGTCCTCCCAATCTTTGCTTTCATAAATATTCTCTTATTTTCAATGCAATTCTAGTTTGTACTAATCGTTTTTTAATCTACTTATTTTCAGTTCTTCTTATTTTATATTATCTCTTTATTTTCTCTTATTCTCAGAACAAAAATGTTTGCAATTCTCATTGTTATTCGTTAAGCTCTTTGTCAAACTTCCGTTGCCGTTCTCTAATTTCTCCGCCACTTTTCAAATTCTTTGTTATATGGTTTTTAATGGTAGTTGTGATAACTCTGCTTTCTTTCTCTTTTCGATGTTTTGCCCTGGTTGCTCCTTCGAACTTTCGTTTGCCCTTTTCTTTGCTTCATTCAGTTTTTCTCATTTCATCTTGGTCCTAGATTTTCTCTCCAAATGTTTTCTGGAGATCTTTTTCTCCTTTAAAAAGGTTTTGGGTCCTATTTATTTACTTAGTGCCACTGTACGTATGCTCCTTGTCTTTTTACTCTTTTTCCTATATCCAAATATTCCTTTCTCCATTCCTCCTTTACCGCTTTCCCCCCGTTTATACACTGTCTCCGGTTTATATGGACTGTAAAAGGTAGGCAATAAAATCCCTTGATCCCTCCTCTCCCTTCCGGGAAATGAAAAGAATATCTAGAGCATTGACGAATGTATTTTAGAGGTTAAAAAATCATGATGGAAAAAAATTGCAAGAGCAAACGAAAAAATTGTATAAAATTCTCTGGCAGACTGGAAATTTTTTGTTGGTTTTTATATTCCCTTAATAAAATTTGGGTGCTAAAAGCTGGGGGTTTTATTTAGATTCGTAAAATATGGAAGGTAGTTATTCCAGGGAATCTATGTTTTTTTCCCAGGAGAAAGCTTTTATGAACAGGAAAGGAATGGGTCCAAACAGGTTTTATTTTCTGGGCTCAAATGCAGTCTGCCAAAATCATGGATTGAAGAATTGCACGTTTTAAATTTTATGTCGGTGACCTTTTTATTATTGCGGGGAAAATCTTTTTGCGTATTTTGATGTGTGTACATATTCCAGTCGTATTTGAAGTAGAAAAAATCCTTTGTGCAGATGTCCAGTTTTATTTAATATCTCTGTCGGTTCCTTTGTCGCCTCACGTTCTACTTTCTTTCCATCTGTTTGCTCAAGGGAAGATTGTACTATGATCTTGATTGACACAAAAGATGATAGGGCATTCATTCCCTCTCAAAAATACTTATTCCACTCCGTTTGCTGCAAGACATTGATTTGTGGGAATAACCACAGCACTGTATAACTAGTGTCGCTTCTCCTTGGGAAAGTATGCACAAAGAGAATTTGCAGACGAGAAGGAACAAAATATTTCGCTTCACTGGAATCCAACTTTTACATATTTTTGTGATGGAATTTGCTCCACATTTTTTTAGCTACAAAAATGTGTTAAAAAAATAATTTGGATACACATAAAGCAATGAATATGTGCATTATGTACATATATTTACTTGTGCAGCAAGTTCCATTTTTTGCACTTTTATGAATTCAAATTTTGATTTTACAACTACAATTTGGTTTATGCACAAAACATGTTTACAAAAATTTGCAATTTGTTATGTGAAATTCGATGCAACACTGTCACATAAATTC
>JAQGBT010006449.1:0-12470 GCA_034698585.1 Disparrhopalites patrizii
AGAAAGTAAGATAAAGTTAAAGACAGATATCAGGAAAAATGTTAAAAAAAAAGTAAAAGAGAGAAAGTAAGATAAAGTTAAAGACAGATATCAGGAAAAATGTTAAAAAAAAGTAAAAGAGAGAAAGTAAGATAAAGTTAAAGACAGATATCAGAAAAAATGTTAAAAAAAAGTAAAAGAGAGAAAGTAAGATAAAGTTAAAGACAGATATCAGAAAAAATGTTAAAAAGAAAGGAAGAGACAATATAAGATAGAACGAAAGAGAAAGTAAAAGAGAAAACTGAAGACAAGGTTAAAGAGAATACAAGAGAAAACTGAAGACAAGATTAAAGAGAATACAAGAGAAAACAAAATAAAAAAAGATGTAGTAAGTAAAATGTAAAATAAAAGAGAAAAGCTAGGATAGCGTAAAGGAGAGAATACAAGAGATAAAGTAAGAAATAGTAAAATAGAGTAAGTAAAAAAGAGGACGCAAGAGCAAGTAAAAGGAAAAAAGCAAGAGAAAGCAGCAGAGATAAAGCAACATGGAGAAAAGGAAGTACACCGAAGCAGAAAAAACCCTAGACACGAAAGGCTAGGAGAAATATGTAGAGATAGGAATACCGAGCAAAAGATAAATAGAAGCACATAGAAAAAGAGATGAAGTGAAAAGCGATTCCGGGAATTGTCAACAGTTTCCCCGGCCAATTCCAGACTTGTGTGCCGACAACTTTTATTTCATATATCCCCTTTCATGGCTTCCTCCTCCCAGTGTTTCCCAACCCTTGTAAAACGACTCTCCGGATAAAGAGAAGCTAATTGAATGGAAATAATTAAATGCTTGTGGTAAGCGATGTTAACATCCTTTAAGACCACATTGAATGACGTCAAGGCTGAGGTGGAGGGATTTACGTAAATATGAAATACGTCAAAGAGGAATTACACAAGCCAGTCTTTTCAATATCTCGCAGGAGTTTCTTTGCTCCCAAATATGATTCGTGGATTTTCAAACTTTTTTATGATTCCGTACATTACTATTATGTCCATACACGTACCGCTGAGTTAGAAATAAAAATCACTTTAGATATGAATGGCAAGTAAAAGGAAATTTTCAGATGGAATTGCAATGAATAATTTTCCTTTTTAGTCGGCCTTTTCAGGCTTCGTACTTCAAAGGATTAGAGAGAGAAATATCTCAGAGAAAAGTTTATTTCACCATTCATGGGAATGTTTGTGAACAAATGTGTGCATTTGATAGAGAAAAGGTGAGTGAAAACAAATGGAAAGTTATCACAGATAAAATCGGTGGTTCCACCGGAAGTTTGAAGGATTAAATAGGGAGAATTATTACAAAAGGTGAGGCAAAACAAGAAAGTAAATCTAATTAAAACTAAAACAAAATTGAAATACTAATCGAAAACAAAAATAAAAGAAGAAATTAAAACTAAAACAGATTTGGAAAAACCAAGAATAAAATAAGAAATTAAAACTAAAACAGAATTGCAAAACTAAACTAAAACAAAAATAAAAGAAATTAAAACTAAAACAATTGCAAAAACAAAAATAAAAGAATAAATTAAAACTAAAACAGAATTGCAAAAACAAAAACAAAAGAATAAATTAAAACTAAAACAGAATTACAAGAAGAAAAAAAACTAAAACAGAATTACAAGATGAAATTAAAACTAAAACAGAATTACAAGATGAAATTAAAACTAAAACAGAATTTCAAAAACAACAATAAATGAATTTTAAACAAAATTTGCAAAAAAAATTAATTAAAACAAAATTTTCAAAAAAAATAAATTAAAACAAAATTTGCAAAAAAAACTAAATCAAAACAAAATTTGCAAAAAAAATAAAACAAAATTCCGAAATAAATTATTACAAAACAGCAACAAAAATTAAAACAAAATTTCAAGATAAATTATTACAAAACAGGAAGAAAATTTAAAACAAATTTCGCAAAAACTTAAAAACTTAAAACAAAATTTCAAGAAAAATTAAAACAAAAATGAAAGAAAGAATTAGAACTTGCTCTTGACAATATTGAAAGAGGCCAAAGCATCCACTTGACCCGCCCCGACATGATAATTCGGATAACGAGATTCATCAATGCTCCCACAGTTCATATTGGAAGGCACGGTAGGTTGAGCCCCTTGGATCAAAAGCTCGTTGACCTCCTCGACCTTCAGATTGGAATTGACCCCAAAAAGGAGGGCAGCCACCCCCGCCACGTGAGGGCAAGCCTCACTCGTCCCCGAAGAAACCGTATAAGCCCGATCATCCTCAATCCACGCGGAAAGGATGTCATGACCCGGCCCGGCAATGTCCGGCTTCACCAAACTCACGTTCCTCGTAGATGGACCCACGCTACTGTGCGTCCACACCTGATTCTCAATGGTCGTCGCCCCCACCGCGACGGTCAAAGGGGAATCCGCCGGAGAATTATGAGTCCCACATTCCGGGCCGGAATTCCCGCTGGAGAAAAATGACGCGATATTCATGAGGTTCCAGGTCTGGATGATGTCATCGTAAAAACTGTCGCCCTGCCCAGCCCCCCAACTATTACTGACCACATGAGGGGCAAGTTCACACCGGGGATTTTCCCCCTTCGGATCCGTCGGACATCCCACCCAATTCCCGCAAGCCCTCAGAGTGGCCACGGAACAACCAAAGGCATTACAACCGGGACAAGCCATCCAAGTGGCGTTCGGAGCCACCCCAATCCCTCGGGTTTGCCCACAAATAATGGCCAAGGTCACCGTCCCATGACCGTCCGGGTCATGCGGTTCCGTGCTCCCCAAGGTCGGGTCAAACCATCCGTATTCTCCCCGATAATTATTTCTTAGGGCCTCATGTGTGAACCGGACGCCGGTGTCAATCCCGGCCACAACCACCCCTTGACCCCTCTGACCTTTTGCCCATACTTCGGGGGCGTGAATGGCTCCAACCCCCCATTGGGTCTCTTGGGGAAGGCCTAAGTGAAGGTCATGTTGAAGTTTTTGTTGAAGGTCATCTTGAAGGTCATGTTGAAGGGTGATTTTCTGATGTTGCAAAGGAATGATTCGGTCCCCATAGATTTCCTGGATTTCCTCAAAGTCCCGGAGATGCTCAATCAATTTCCGGTCCGCATTTTTCACGATTAATTCATTGGACATCCACAATTGGATTGTTTGGGGTGGGGCGGCGGGGAGGGAGGAAGATTTTGCCTTTTTTGTTTTGTCCAGGAAATCCAGGACTTTCTCTTGAGTCTCATCTGCATGGCCTTTGAGGAGATTGTAGAGGGTATTGAGGCGGGCGGAGCGGGTGGTGAAGGTGGATCGGAGGGAAGAGAATCTCCGGCGGACTTGAGCTGGGTTGGATTTCTTGAATGAAATCGTCACCGTCGCAGTGGGATTGCGTTCCAGAGCTCTGTAAATCTCTGGATCGATCACTGCAGAGGATGCGGCAAAACTTACCGCTAGCAGGAGCAAAAGCCACTTCATTCTAAATTGTCTCAAAAACCTTGTTTTTCCCCCTTTCACAGATTTTTTTTCCTCTATTTTTAAATTCCCTTGATTTCTATTTTTAATTTTAATAATTTTTTTCTTTATATTTAGTACAATTTACTATTAATTTTCACAGCTGTAGAGGAACTTGGGAAGTTGTGTCCAAATTAAATTCTCCAACCCTTTTTATACCGGTGTATCTCTCTGGCCTTGAACGGCTCAATTGATATTATTTCTCCTGCTATTATCGTGTATTATTATTTCTATTATTTGTTCCAATGTTCCCTGGGATTTACGGGAGTCTAGGGATTTTTTTTTGGTGGGAGGCAAACCCCATTAAAAATAAATTGGGAAACATTTTGGGCATCCGTGTATATAGGCAGATGGTCGTAAATATGCAACAATCCCGAGACTGGCGTGAAACCCTGGCACACATTTATCTCCTGTTTATCGGCATGGATAGTACAATGTGCCATGTAAACTGTCTGATAATTATGGCACTAGCATTGTTTTCATGTGGGGAATTAATTTCAGCTTTAGACTAACCACATAAACAAATTTTCCCCATTCTTAAACTGAAAAAAAATTAGTTCCCTTTCAAATAGAGTTTATTTACAAACTTATCAATATGGATTTTTTTCTAAACAATTCCAGTTAATCTGTTCAAACTGTACCTTTCTGGCGAAAAGGCTTTCGAACTGAAGTTTAATTACGGAAAATAACACCAAGGGAATCCCACTTGACAATTAAATTCCAATCCTTTCATCAAGGCTATGCGTTAGCCAATATTAGTGTATGTACAAAAGCGAACGCCAGGAGAGAAGTCAAAGATAACATTTTGAAGTGGGCTTTTATTTGTCCTTTGATACATTGTCCGTATCATATTCTGTATTCAATGTCAAAATGCAACAAAACGGTAATGCAACTAACACTTAACACAAGTTTATTATTCATTATTACAGGTATTTTGGCCATACCCACTTGCATTTTTATACATAGTAAAATACGACATTATGTACATGTAATTATTTGTACTTATAAACAGTTTTCCCCTCAATAATAAAATTTTCCCCGGACATAACACAAATTATTGAAATTCCTAAATAATAACCATAGAAAGCCTGTTAAAGGCTGAATCAGAAATAATGGCACATATGTACATAATGTCAAAGGCATGGAGACAAAACGGAACAAGTTTATTTGGCAAAGGTTTCCGAAGAGGAAAGATTTCTTTCACAATGCATTCTGATGGACAAATTTTGGGAATGATTGAAAAAAATCAGCAAATAAAATTATTGACGACCATATCTGTATAACCAAAATTTAGCCAGTGTGTTATCTATCCCCAGGAGAATTAAGTGTCTGCCTGAATTGTCGTGTTTATTTTAACGTCTAACAAATAAATTAGCGCTGAAATAATTGCCGATTAAAAAAATGAACGTCAGGCCACTATTATAGAGGTAGCAAAATTTCTTAATCACTCTCAAAAGCCCCACAGAATTCTATACACAGTTATTATTACCGCATTATCAGAAAAGTTATCTTCCCTATGAGTTTCCAAAAATAACTGCAGCAAATGAATATTCACAGGCCGTGACTTAAATAATAATTTAGTACGCACGCTGCCATTTTGCCGGTCATGAAAAATTGGGCTAAATCGAGGTTGTTGAAAATTAATTACACTCCTTTTAATCTATTTATTTAAATAGATTGCTATTTATTTAAACTCTCCAAAATTTTTCAAGTGTTTATAGCATGTACCTGGGCAAATGAAGTGACCCACTTTAAACCACTGGAAGATTGGAATGGCAATAAAAACAAGGGCCAATTTCAGAACATAACTTACACTTGCAAGTAAGACATTTAAAATACGTTAAATTTAATCTTCATTTAATAACATCCTGGCTCAAAGAATCTACTACCCTTGAAACGTGGTAGAATGCTGAAAGAAGGATCAATATTATGCGATCTATTTTAATTTCTAATTCTGTTTAGTGAATTTAAAGGGCAGTCTGGAGAGAAAATTGACGAGGGCACGGGGACTGTAATTTATTAAAAAAAACCTGAATTCAGGATAATAATTAATAATAATAATTATAACAAAAATAAATAAAAATTGTGTTCAAATAAATGGGAAAAGAAACGATTTGATACAAAAATCCTTTGTTCACCATGAGAGGAAAGGGTACAGAGCGTCACGTTTGAACTCATAGAGGCGTACATATGGGCTCCGACTGCAATGGTAAACTCTATCCGGGCCCAGGCTAATCCACTACTCTGTGAGGGCTACACGACCGGCTAGGCTTTACTATGGGAAACTCGTCACAAATGTAACACGACTATGACAGGATGCAGTACGTAGCCAAAAGCTTCCACTTCAATCCTTTCCTTCCCCCTCACCCTCTGGGGAAATCCACGACCTCTTTTGCCACCTTTGCAACATGTGTTCTTCGCACTACTTGCCACATCCGTAGTTCGGCGTCACATTGTCCTATCTTCATCTGTTCACCACCTCTCCAAATATTTCTTCTGGTTCCTAAATGAAAACAGCTTTCCCCTGGGTTAGTCCGGATCTTTATAAATGTATATTATAGATGATATTATTAAAGAACTGATAAATGCCACTTCTACTATTTGGAAATACACAGCACAATCAGGAGGTGCACTTGCAATAGCAGTACAAAGATTATTAAAGGCAACATAAAATATTATTGCGTACAAAAAAAACATTTTCAAATACCTACATAAAACATTTAAAAATACGTAAGATCGAATTACCTATACATTTGTTAAGGTGAACACTGGAAATGCTTACGACGTTATGATCAATTTTCAAATTGTAAAAATTGCACATTGCATAGAACCAGAACCGAATTTTTCGCACAACTCTGAGTTCAACAATTGTCTTTCGAGACAATTTCTGAGTGGTGATACATAAGGAATAGAATTCACTGCTTGGGTAATCCACAGATTCATTCAATTTCATTGGCATATGCCACTGACAGAATTCAAAGATTATAAAGAAACCTATGTAATGCAAGAGAACAGTATAAAAACAACCTGCGAAATTGGTTACTACTATAATAATGTAATAAATAATTACCACGCTTAATGCGAACACAAGCAAAACGAGTATGCACATCAGTCACAAAAAGTATCTGGTGTCCCATGGTATTTGCGGCTAAATGTTTTCAATTGTACCGTCCCTCGACTTAATTTGATTATCACATATACGAAATACGAGTAAAATACATGGATTATTTTTTAACGAATGCTACACGTCTGAAGACTCCAATGAATTAAATGTATATATGTACATATCACACAGAAGATCAAAAAGAATGGCGTATATATATTACACAATAATACAATCTTCGAAGTAAAACATCTTATGGAAGCTTGGAACCCTCAATATTATTCGCGAGACGTTTCTTTTGTTCAAACCATTTTGCTTCGCCACTTGTACCACAAACTTTATCACATCTTCTACATTCAAAGCCTTCCCTTGTTCCACACTTAATTGATTATCCTTTATCTCGAATTCATCACATTTCTTTTTGCTGGCTCTATGAAAACTGACTGTGAGTAGAGACGGGGATTCCTGCCTTCTTGCCGCACAGTACTGGAGCTTCCGTAAAAATTTGATGGCTAGAATTTGAACAGCTGCCCCGAAACAACCCCGGTAGCCTGAAATAATTACAAAGAAGAGGTGAACTTTAGTATTAATTAATTATTAATTAAGATGGTACTGCAATTTGGATAAACTAAAAATACCGCTCAAGTTCACCGATCCTCTCATGGATTCCGGAAATACTTGTGCTGTCAATAGCGTATCATCTTGCCCATGACTCCACTGGCTTAGAAACCTGGTCCATTTGGCGGGATCATCCACTCTAAGATCAGTAAAGACTTTTTCAACTACCTCCGACGAGAGTTTCCGGGCGTGCTTTACCATCATTGTTTCTCTGTATTTAGAGAAATACCAATGCATAAGATCTTCACCGATGGCTCCCTTAAATCCTGGCAAATTCCGAATGGGGATGTCGGCAGTAATTCTGGCGAAAGATTCTACAGTCACGATACAAATTCCTTGCGGTTTGTTCAGATCTACTGCCAGTCTTGCAAGTAGTTTGTTTTCACCAACACCGATGGACACTTCGAATTTCGTCTTAGCATAAATGGCCTGAACCAGCTGGTGTGCCACAATCGTCCCTTTCAGTAATCGTAAAGTTGTGTGACAATAATCGGAATTGACATTCAAAATGAACCACACTTCATCTTTCAAATCCCGCCGGGTGTACTGTTGTTCATTTCCTTCCAGAGTCAAGTAGGGCTTGTGCAAATATTTAAGGTTAGGATGAGACTTCGTGTAGCTCACAAGGTCGGCCAAGTCCCTTTTTAACTCTGACAATTGAAAGACAAGGATAGCACGATTAATGATTTGCTCCGTCACTTATTAAGCATGATTGCGATGTCCAACATTTTCCAAAATCTCGTTACGGAAAAAAACAATTCACGCATCCTTTTAGTGTCTTTATTCTGTTTGAAATTTGAAATAAATATTTAAGAAAGAGAATAAATGGCTATTTACTTTTTAACCTGATGTTGTACAGAATGCCTTACAAAATGCATGTTACCTGTCTCTGACTGATTCCAGTTATCCACCAACTTCGTCACGTCCACGAAAATATTATCTCCGCCTCCAGATCTTCTTTCAATAATAACATGTTCGGGCTCCTTGATACTGTCCCGGAAGCTTTCAACAGCTTGGAGAATTTTGTCAGCCTCCACAAAAGGAACGAAATCATCCGCAAATCCAAAATTTTGTGAAGTTTCCAAAATCACCAGATTGGGAAACTTTCGATGTAGTTCCTGACACGAGATCTTCCCCTGCCCATCTCGAGAGATTCCCTTAGCTTTGGCGGAATAATTCACTGATAAAATTCTGTAATACAAGTACATTCAAACAACTGATAAATCAACAAACTATAAACAGCAGTCAAACAATGTGTGCAGTTTAAATTAATGATAATGCAAGCAGCTTACACACTATGTGGTCGAGGACTGACCACAATCACGGGGACATCTTTGTCCACCAAATCCGGTCGCTTCTTCATGATCCATAATTGACATTCGAAGCAATCCACATCCATGGACAAAATGACCCGCTTATCATTGTTAGAGCCCATCTCCCACCTGCTAACACCTCCTGGGAAAAAATCTATATTTTAAGTTCAATGTTCATCTGAAATTCTTACTCAAAGTTCAACTAAAATTCGAATTCCCAAATCCTAACTCATCAGCTATACAGCAACTACAGGTCATTCGATTCGATCCAAATCAAGTAAGCTTCGAAATTACAATTTTTACAGTCCTCCATCCATTTCCATCAGTCTCATCAAATTTTCTGTTTTTATAATTGTTTAATTGTTTTTAACCAAAAACTTACCAACAAACGAAACAAAAAGGACTTTCAATTATCTTCTTCTCTCACTTCAACACCTTTTTAACTTTTTACTATGACAGTTCACTTCAGAAGCTTCCAATTCCAATGAAATATCCCAAATCTCAATTTTCCCTCGATGAAAATTGAAACAGCGGTTCATGCAGTCAAGCAAGGCCGGTCTCTTCGTACTTTTGATTTATTGTTGCAGGAATTTTCCTGTCGCTTCAGAGAATAGTTTATTTACATGACATTTTACACCTGCTTTTATTAGCATTGAGAACACCAATAACAATAACACAATTACACAATCCATTGTAATTGTATATACAGCATCACGCAATGACTCTTCTCAAAGAAATGCGTTTATACAAGTATAAAAAAGTATATCTAAAGAAACTAATTGTAATTTGTAATTGATTTTTGATATAAAAAAAAACACGTAAGTAAAAACGTAGTCAGATTTTTTCCCAATGTAACAAGAACGTTTGTAAATGGCAGCAGATTCTTCCGTCACCAACCCAAAAGGTCAAAGGTATAAGTTACTAATTTAAATGAAATTCCGTTTCTGAAACCTCTTTATAAAAATCTAAAAATGTTCTTTCTTCCTGCCTTGGGGAATGATTTAAATGTGAAATACGTTTATTTCCCGTTTAAATTTATTTAATAATTGGATACGGACTTTTCTATAGAAGGAAAATGAAAACCGCAAATATGTAATGTGAATATATAGGTACATACATACCGATGACAATATGTATATCTATATAACTATAAGAATAATATATAATATATATTATAGCAAATCTGATCAGCTCCAATTAAAAAGCTTTAAAAAAATCGACATACAAAAAGTTCAACGAGAAAATAAAACGACACAAGAACGTTTAAAGCGGAAAAAGGACACCCGGTTATACAATTTTTCTGCCTTTGAATGCATAACTTGGGGCAAGTCAACAGCATGATAAAAAAATAAAAAAACAAAATCGGAAATACTTCCATTTAAAGATCATTTAATGTGCTATTTTCTGAAGTGCAATGAAATCAAATTGGCATGTTTTCAGTGGGGAGAGTGCATAAAATAGGACCAAAGAGAGATTTGAGAGAGAGATTGAATCTATTAGTTTTTAGGGGATTCCTGTGGACTTTTGCGGTGGGCTGTGATTGGCTGCAAGAAGAAAAGGAGAAGCCGTGGGCTTTGCAGAAGAATCGAGGAGGTCAAGTGACTTAGACGGTCCTTGCAGAGGTCAAAGGTCCATGGACTTTTGCACGGTCAAGGTCAACCTTCCAAAGCCCTCGGCAGCCCGCATTCCTTTCTTAATCAATTCTATTCTTCTCCATAATCAAGTCATTTTCTCGCGTCTAAAAATATATTTTTCGCTCCCAGCCAAAGTCTGGATTTTGGGTCACAAAAGGAACCCAAAAATATTACAGGACATGTATATACATAGTGATTTTTTGCAAGGGAAATATTATTTTCTGTATTGGAATATTATTTTTCCGTTAATTTATTAGTCAATTCCTATACAGATTTCTACAGGCAGAAATGAGACACCGAGAGAACGTACATGTACAGGGTGGCAGAGAGCAGAGAATTGGAATTTGCAGATCATTGGACCAGTTCTTAAGGGAAGTTCATCTTTTCTAAGCGATTTAAATTATTTAAACCCTTTTGTCGTCTTTAAAAATTAGTTTTTTTTTACTAAATTGATTACAGAAATATAAAACTTGCAAATTGCAAACGCTATGCTTTGCAATTTTTGTAAAATAGTTTAATCTTATAGAAAAGAAAAGGCACAAAATACGAATTCGCTCATTGATTTTGTGCCAAAAATCTCCATACATTCTTGAAATGCATCAACAAAAATATCCTGAACTGAAGCCATACAAACATAATTTCTTATGAAAAAGCATAAAATTCTGTGATGAAAAGCAGGATTTCTAGGTGAAAATGCCTATTTTTGTTATAAAAACCATCTAGGGAGAAATTACATACTTCTGGAATAAGAATCATTTCTAAGGGAAAATGCATAATTCTCTGATAGGAACCATAATTTCTAATTTCTAAGGAATATACATATTTACTAATTTACTCTACTGTATATGTTTTGACAAATATACGATCACTATATGATTTATATCTATGACTTTATCTATATTATATATATATATATATATATATATATGTATGTATAATATTATAATTATAATTATATATATATAAATATGTATGTCATATGTATATAAATAATTAAATATGTTATATGATATATATTATATTTATATTATATATAATATATAATATGATAAAACATATGATATATGTTTTGACAAAATTTTAGAGCGTAATTTAAAAAAAAAAGAAATAGATGGCTTGCCCTATGTACATATGTATAGCTAATGTATGTATATGGATAATAACAAGAAACGTTCTATATTTAACGTGACTCAATAAACTTAAACGATTCTAGATTGTTTCAGAGAGCATTCTATTCCATAGTTATAATTATAAGTTATAATTTTCCCAATGGAAATTTCCCAATGGAAATTTTTCAAGTTTTCTTTATCAAATGGCATAGCCGGAAGGCTGGAACGTTTTCATGAAAGAAAACAGAAAAATGGGGACGTTAAAACGTTTTGGTATTCATGGCGTTTTCATTTACGAATATGTATTAAAAATGCAGAGAGAGAGAGAGAGAGAGAGAGAGAGAGAAAGGCGGGAAACGCAGCTTTGAAAACGGGAAGAGGAGCTCTCACGTCAGTACGACGTCCGGATATACGCCGAAATGCAAGTAGTGCATTTCCATGGCAGGATTCCTTGTTGAAAGTGCCTCCACCGTCTAAACACATGATACGTACATACGCGAATGCTTCCCCAATCGTTCTGTACGGGCATGAACATGCTCCTTTTGTTTTACACGGCGTTTCACCCGTTTATTCCCCTTTTTAGTATTGCCAAAAACCAAACTGCGAGAGAAGCGACGTAATTTTCTTTGTCTATAGATGGAATTTTTAAAAAAATATCTTGATTTGGTCGTCCCAGAAGCCGTTAGAATTTGGCCTTACTAATATTAATGTAATGTTAACTTGTTGTTTGAAGGAATGCAAGGAGTTATGAGTTATCTATCTTACTTAAAAAATTGTCTAGTTTTTTTTAATTGCCAAATTTTAAAAAAATTACGAAATTTAAAAAAAATACCAAATTAAAAAAAATACCTGATTTTTAAAAGGATTACGTAATTTTCGTAAATACTTACTACTCACTATCTCGTTAAAAAAGAAATGTGTATACATATATGCAAACGTTTCAAGTGGATTAGCTGGGTGAATTCAATGGGATTCACTCTGATCTGTGATTGATTATTATTATTATTATTACTGGTTTTATTCATCTCATTTCATGTTTACACAAGAAGAACACAGATGTATCCATTTTCGAGTGAAAATATAATAGATACATTGTTTTGTCAATCTTGAAGTTAACTCGAGATACAATTGTCCTTATTTTATTTTCTGTTCAGTACATTGATTATTTGAGGTATAGCCTAAAGTTGCAC
>JAQGBT010006450.1:0-12469 GCA_034698585.1 Disparrhopalites patrizii
TGTATGTATGTATGTATGTATGTATGTATGTATCCATTCAACTTTCCAATGATGAAACGTTCCAAGAAGGAAGTCAAAAGATAGAGAAAATAAATTGACGATATTATTATCGCCATCAGCCCCACTGCACACTTTGGAAATAGCCTCTCGGTTTAGGAATTAATGGCCAAAAAGAAAATGGAGATGCCCACTTGATGACATGTCGATTGGTTCAAGGCACACATTGAAAGGATATTTTGCATTGGAATTAGATGAAAATAGATGGAGGGAAAGTGTGAAGGAGAGGAACTCTCTCGGTGAGGAGCCAATGTGGTGGTATTTATTCAAAAACTCTTCAATACACTCCCTGGGTAAGCAAGAACAAAAGAGGAGATAAAAGCCTCTTTTCATAGTCATAATCAATGCTTGGATTAAACACGTTTGTCTTTCATTCTTTACATATACATATGTGCATATATACCTATGTCTATATCCCTGCTATGCCCCTTAATACTTATTTCTCGTGAAAGGCATGTGAATGGGATCTTTCTGATTTTTTTCCTGGTGTCTACACGTAGAAATAGGTTGGGAATGGTCTATGATTATTTCACGAAATATTGACTTCCCTTTCATACTTCCATGGCTATTTGATCCGCTTTAAAAATTGCGAGAAATTCCTTCATCTTCAATAATATCCATACATATCAGTATGTACGGTGTTGGGAAGGACTTGCTTTCCTGTAGGTGAAATCCGATAATATTTCCAATCATCAGCGCCCCAGCTTTCGTTTGATCCATTCTAGCTTTTAATTTCAGTCAGTGTGCAGTCTCCAGATAATATCCCGGTAGGTTAGTACATACAAAGGGTATAGAAGCAAAAAGATGTAAGAGCAAATTTTTGGAAATTCGAATTTTCTCATGAAAACATTCCAGAGTATCCGGACTTTTTGCACTGTCATCATTATTATTGCGGCCACATGTTGTCGGAAATATTGGGGAAAAAATTCGAAAATCAAAGTTTTTCGTCGTTCTCTTTATGATATTCGTTTTTGGAAATCATGTGCTTTTGCTTCTGTAGCATGCATGTGTACATGTGTGTGTATACTTATTTTTAACGTTATTCAATACACCTTAAAAGGATTGGATAGACCATACAAATCTCTCTCTCTCTCTATGAGGGTGGCTTTTCCAGGAAAGCATCATTATTAAAGAGGGGATAAAACTGTTCATTCCACAATTTGTATTATAACTTCCCAGAAAGATATTTAGGCTTCAAACAAGATTTTCACATAGCCTTAATCGAATTTTGTACAAAGTAACCCGTTTGTATTTATAGTTTTACAGATCCGGGAAATTGAAATTTCTCTGTTCAAATACCATGTTACAGCAGGGGGTACAGTTATGATACAAATTGGAGAACCTAGTGTTACTCAGTATAATGGAGTCTATCTTAGATCATTGTTTTCAGTAGTAACCCGGGCCATTTCAAATTCCTTCATGACATAAACTTACACATGTATACATATGTATGTTATATTTGATTACATAAACTGAAATTAGTTGAGAAAAAGTATGTGTATTGGGGAAAAAATGTTCGCTTTCCGTAAAATGACTGAATTCAAACTTTCCTATGAGAAACCCCAAGTGTGCCTGCAGCATCATCTACCACGTGATGGAGCTCCCTTCGTGGCCAGGGAAAAGAAAATCATTAAAATGCTCTTTGAAATCAATTTATTCCACATAATAAATGCAATATTAATATTAATGGACCTTGGAATTGCATAAATTGTGGTTAGGCAGGAACTGTGGAAGATAGACCTCATGCAAATGACTCCGGATTTTTCTTTCCCCGCCTTTCTCCGGTGCTTTTTCTCCCCCATATTTTCTGGAACTTTCCCTGCCGGAGCTTTCTCCCGTATAATCTCATGTATATTTCTTTGCATGGTGATTATTATTGAGAATTGGCGTCACGTGAGCCACGGTTCCACACACTCATTTCCAGTCAATTCCCTCATCTCATACTAACTTGCCTTTCCCTATGTGTATACGAATAACGGTAACAAGAAGAATGGAAAGGAGAGGAAGGAATATAATAATATCATTTACTATTAATAGTATGGAAAGAGCGTGAGATTGGCAATAGTTTCTGGGAAATATTCAGTCCCGTCTGTGACTTCAATTCAGCTCTCGCAATTGGAACTTTTTTTTCCCTTTTTGTTCTGGTATGAATCCAACCTTCCATTAGGGCCACGTCAAATGTGCTGAGAACTATTTTCCCCATTGTGCTTTCGTTCGTATCCGTACAGAGAAATATACATGAATGTGTGGAAATGGTGGACTTGCTACGCCTACAGGGAGACATACGTGGATCAATTCTTTCTTCTTTTTTTGCTGGAAAAGTGTACGACTAATGGGGAATGATCTCAGTTTGATACGGAGAAAGACGGGTGCGTTCTGGAATTTACTATTAGTTTCGGATATTTCTTGATATTCCTTCTCTTTATACGTTTTGGTGTCTCCACCTCTTTGACTCTCCCGTGCCCGGATCTTTCTCTCTAAATATTCATGTATTTCGACTGTTCCAGTTTTTTTTGTGAACCCGAATTTTTTATCCCACATTTTGTCGCCTCTTTCTTCCTCCCACAGCATTTTTTGACTCTTACATTACCCCCATTTCTCTTAATCTCTTCCCTCAAGTATCAATATTTTCTTTGATTCCCTGGCAATAAAGGCTTTTCCCGGACTTTCTCCCTGCCTCCCTTTAATCGCTCCTGTCTTTCATTCTACCCACTTTTCCCCATCCCTTCATAGTGAAAAATCTCTTGGAGAGAATCCCCAGAAATGACACTCATCGATAATTACCTCAATCAATAATTACTGTCAACACCTACACCCACAAGATATTGAGAGCTTCCCACTTATTGACTTATTAGTACATACGCTAAACTTGTTCACGGTGAATTATGGGAGGGAACAGTACATAAATAGTACATGAACAAAATTTGAAAATAATACATAAACAGGCACACCAGTCACATTGGTGTCTCGTTACCGTGTTGCCGCCATTTGTATGGATTTCCATTCAGGCTACGTGCTCCCTTATGCAATCTTCCCAGAGGGAAAAGAAATATTTTGAAACAATATATGAGCCCAATGAAGTAATAATGTATATGGGAAATATTATACCATGCCAATTGCACCCTGTTGTTTTTTTTATCCTCCCCTCAATCTTCTCTTCGGCATGGTAAACAAATATAACCGGGACTGGAAAACGTTGAAAGGGATGCATGTGGAGAATCTCCACACCAATGTTTTTCTTTGTGCATATTATATACACATATATCCCTTTTTTTGCAAAAGAAACCGTAGTAGTGAGGTGGAATGGACAGAGAAAAAAAAGGGAGAAAAAAGAAGTGTTCTATGAAGGAATGGGGAAAGACTTGGTAACTTTGTAGTCGATTTCCATTCATGCATAAATCACCAGGAAAAAGAGAGGCGAGAGAAAGAAATGGTGCACATCCTGTGTTTTACGAGAACACGCATATTTCCCCTATGTATGTACACTGTATTTCCCTCCTTCTTGTTTACTGTAGAAGCGTCGAAAAAATGGAGAAAGTATTCCCCTCGACTTTCTCTCTCCCCAAAAACAGTCTGTCCTTTGCCTGTGTGTTTGTTTTTGTTTTTTTTGCTTTTCTGAAGAGGGTTGTAAGGACGGGAGGAAGGAGGGAAAAAGGGAAACCTTGTACAATTACCTTTCAATTGCAGATTCGGGTGTTACAAATAAGATTTATTTCCTCCCTCACAATGGGTTTTAATTTATTTACACAATTTATATCACTCACAGGAAGGAAATGGTTGACCCCCTCCCAAGAGCTAAAGGCACATCACATACGTGCAGGGATACGCAAGGGAAGGTTCACAAAAGGAACAAAGAGTTGGGGGAAAAGACAATGAGGGAGACAGGGAGAAGGGCATTAAGAGACCAAAGAAAGAACATTAAGATGAATAGACTTGGAAAGCGACAAAAAAATAAATAAGCCCAAAACTTTCCCTTCTCTCTCCTTATGCACAGCTGATTCTTATGTAAAATCTATATCTACTAATTATGGCTTTACTATTACAGTCTCTCAAAAGGGATGTGGGATGTGTGTGTAAGGACTTTCTTTAAAGGGAGGAAAGGCTTAGGATTATTGTAGGAGTAATTGGACGCAGATGGAATCCAGATGGTAAATATCCTTAACACATTCTCCACCCCAACCCCCATTGGACTCACTATTTTTGCTATTCTTCTAAAACTTTTACTCACCCTCCTGCACCACCAGATTTTTTTTTGAAATCATTTTTTTCTAGTTGTTGACAGTGCCCATGTACAATGTCTTTATATGCATTGTTTTCTCTTTGTCCAGTCTTCTAAAAAAAATTCTTTATTGACTTGGACCACTGAAAAGGTGGCTTTTATTTATGGTTAGTCTCCCTCCTCATCCTTCTCCTCCTTCTCATCCTCCTCCTCCAGCCGTTCCTTTTTGTAGTGACATGGGAGGCACCTGAAAATATTATGAGATTACCCGGTGGATTTCCAGAGGATTTTGAGGAATCAGACTCTCACTACGAGGTGGTCTCTCTTCTGTTGTTTACAACAAGGGCCATAGAGCCAGAGAGGCTTTCTGTGTTAGGCCAGGGGAAAGTGAAAAGTGGGCTAAACAATTACTCATTCAAATCCCACTCACTCAGTAAGTATTTAGTGAAGATATACAAAGGAAAGCATCTCATCCTTCTTCTTCCTCCCAAAAACTATCCTCCTCATCCTCCTCTTCAACCTCCTCCTCCCACAGACTTCCAAGTGTATAAGAGGAGGAGGAGGGGACAGCCTGGAGAAGGGCTATGTGAATAATGTACTATTACACCTACCCGTTTTGATTTATACTATCACATACTAGTCTCGTCACTGAATAAGGATTTATGGAAAATTTACCCTTCCACTATAGAATATACTACCGTAATTCCGGCATTGTTTCCCTTCGTCGTAAGTATTTTTTTTTAGGAGGATGAAGAAGAAACACAAGGGAGTTTTAGCCCAGTAAAACTTGTCTTCATGCAGGAATTTAACTCACAAAGATATTCTGCGGTGTTTACAATTCTAAAATATAAGAAGTTAGTCTTATATTTTCAAGCATAGCAGAGGAGTGGGGGAAGGCAGATCTTTAGGAAAAAACATTTCCGTTCCCATCTACTTCTGTGACTTTGTCCACTAGGGACAGCGAGACTTGTACGGTGGGATGACGTGTGACTCTAAACAAATTAAAATTAAAAATACATAAATTTCACTCACGTTTTTAGACCTGCTTCTCTGGGATTTATCTCTATCTTGCCTACTGTAGGCTCAAGGAATTGCCCGTGAACATAAGCTACGTACATTCCTGCCGCCGCTTCCCAGCCCTTTTTGCCTGGGAAAAAATTCGGATCGGTTATATACGAAAATATCAGAATAAACAAAAAATACCAGAAGCAAAGCTGTTTAATTAAAAAAAAGTAATTGAAATTGCATTTAAGTGTACTAACTGGTAAAATAACTAGCAAATGTATAAATACATAAATTCCTTCAATTCTTCCGCTTTCCATGCAAGTCTAAGCATTGGAGATGGAAGAGAAAAAAAATTAATTTCATTTTCATGTTTCTTTCACCTTCCCATTTTCCTCTTGTGCCTTTCTGCCTCAGCCATGCAGTAATAAGCTTAAATTCGTGTGTTTTCAAGCAGAACCTCTCCAAAGCTCTCGGTCTCCCTCACTTTCTCCCATGCCATTGCCAATGAACCGGGGAGTGACTTTTTTTTTGTGGATCAAACCACCTCACCCATTTCTCCTTTCACTTCAATATACACATGTGAAAAGGAGGGAGAACTGTTGGATCTAAGACTCATCGTTAGATTCTCTAATCAAAAGCACCGCTCTCAACTAGGCGTCCATATGCTGTTCCACGCATTGGGCAAAAACGGAATAATATGTAAAGGGTACCAGGATACATTTTATCCCCCTCTCTAGCCTTTTATTTGGACAATTGCACACATGGGAGAACATGTTGTGTCCCACGTGGAGTTTTATTGCGAATCTGGAAAAACAATTCCTATTAGAATTTGAAAACAATCTACTAAGTTATGGCGGTTTTTCACGGCAAGTTCCAAAATCAGCAATATTTGACAACACTAGGACACTTTTTCATTCTGCTCTCACGCACAAAGATAGAATAACAGGAAAAAATTGAAAACAATTTATTTTTGCAAACTAGTATTTTTTGTAAAATTCATATTAAATGATCTTTTTAATTTTCGGAAAACTCATTAATTCTAAATTTGTGTTTTCTTTGAAAATCTCCTTGCTCAGTAAAATCTCAGCATTTTTAAAGGTTCTGGAATGACCATAAACAATAAATTTAGAAGTAACTCCATATTCTGCGCATTTTTTCAATACAACTTCTGCCTTTTGCAACAGATTGTCTATTGACTTTGGTGCAAACCAATGTCTATATATTTGTATTACTGGATTAAAAAATCGACTTTGTCGAAAACCACATAATTGTCAGTTAACTAATTGCCAATTGGTAAAACTATTTGACCTTGTAGCGGAAAAATGGCTATAATCTGGTCAATTTCTGTCAGATCGGGATAAAAAGTACTATTTCGTAGACTCGCAGTGAAATTCTGATTATAACAGGTATTTTTTTCCTTTTGAACTGTTGCGTTAACATAAAGGGTAATAATATTTCTGGGCATCCTGTACGTCGAAATAATAAAAAAAATTGTAAATTCCCTCCGGCATCTGACTCTTCTCCCTTTTTTTTTATTTCTCTTACAAGTCTCTCCTTCCTCTGTGACTGATGTGATCTCCTTCCTTTTTTTCCCCCGAAAACCTTGAACTGGTCAGTCAAGCTCCGTTGCACTAGAATTCCCCTACAGATCTGGATCAGAGCTTGAGGGTGGTAAGATTTGCTATACTGTAGGATTACGAAATATTCCCCTGTTATTTCCCTTTTCTCTCAACCAATACCATAAAATTCCTCCAGGATAAATAAGCTCTTTACTTTCATTACCTATCTTTTCAAGTCCTATCATTAATAAGGACGAGGACTCTTGGGAATTCCCTCAGCAATGTTTTATTTTTTTCAAAAACAAACACAAAGTTGCTCACTGTTCAATTATTTACCGCTCTGGTTGGGAAGAATTTGTACCCAGAATAACAACCCGGGAGAAAAATATCCTCATACATATCATCTTTCAGATATCTAAAGAAAACAAATAGAAAAATATCGGAACCAAGGCACATTTTACTTCTCTTTTAACTCGATGTTCCTACAAGCGTACAAATGGTAAAAATGGTTTGATCTACGCCGAATTTGATTGACAATCTAGCAAAAATGTCTATATCCAAATCACACAGAAATTTACCAAATTAAAACTGTATTCCTGCACCACGGTACAGGAATTTGCTTTAACGGAACTTGTCATTAAATTTGACGCCAAAAACAATTTCGATTTAATTTTGTTCCAGAAGACCAAAATATCTAATTATAAAAAATTCTACTTCTCATTCTGATCCCGCTTGGAAAATATCGTCGTAACTTGATCCATTCCTATTGGAAATGGATGAGAATATTTTCCTAAATCCACCATAAAATTCCGCGTATAATAAACTCTTTCCCAATTTGCATACCTGCAGAAATAGAGGCAGTTTTTATAGTACAGAAGGGGCGAGTAAAATATTTCCTGATACCCTGTACATATAAAATTACAGAAATATCTATTTCCTGGATGGACGAACAGGATTTAGCGAGAAAAAAAGAAGAAGAAAAGCTTGTGAAAAAACATCTGAGAAGAATCTGAGAGGTTAAAGAATCCTATAAGGAATTATTACAGCATTTTCTTTTCTTTTATGGCCTCCCAAGTTTCCTCACGGTTTTCTTCCTCTTCCTTGTATAGAGAGGCCATCGTTTTTTCCAAGCGGGTATTTGCTGAAGATGCCAAGAGCGAGTACTTGGGTGTGAGTGAGTGATTACTTTTCCCATGATCGCTTCCTTTCACAAAACGGCCAGTGATGTTTTACTAACACGCATCAAGCTCCCACTACCAACCATGGACGATACAGATTTGTTGGGCCTTGTCTCACTTTCTCTTCCACTTTCTTCCCTCTTCTTCTCATCCTTTTTTCCCCCGGATATTTCTTCCTCCTTTTTTTATGGCTCACTCACTCCAACACGGGCCAAAGAGGCTTTATGGAAGTGCGTACTCTAAATGGTTGTAAGGTAGGTGTAGAAGAATAGTTGGGGGTAATCGGGGCAGATTTGGATGAGTAGATAGAGCCCGTACCTTACAAAATACCTTCATTACCTTTTTTCCCTACTTTTTTACCTCCTATTAACCTTTTTTTATTCCTTCATCTTTCACAAGTAAAAATCTTGGTGGACTTCAAAGGAGGTGAAAGGAGCTGAAAAAAGGAAAGAAATGTCTTGATTTGATTATAATAGTTTTACAATGGCCACAATCGTAGATAATGAGTATTCCTCATCTCTCTTCTCTCTCTCTCTCGCACTTTCTCTCTCAATTTTTCGCTCTCATTTTTTCTCTCTCTCTCTCTCCGTTTCTCTCTGCTTCTCTTTGTCTCTCTTTCCCTCTCTCTCTCTCTCACTCTATCACCGCCTTTCTCTCTCTCTTTGGTGTGATATATGGAATAAGAACATAAAAATGAGATAACCGTAAAGGGCGTTTTGTGGCTTCCTTTTATGGTCTTCCCTCTCCTTTCCCAACTCTGACGGCTAACACCTCTTTCGTATTTGCTTACCTCTTCCCTCCTCATCATTCGCCGGTTTTTTTTTTGCGGAGCAAGAGCCACAGTTTTTTATGTGTGCAACATGAGGAAAAGATCAAATGCGAAACAATGACCATTGATGGAGAAATGATGACCGTTTACACCATAAAAGCATTGTAGATCTTAATTAAAATCACATTTAGTCTCACTATTGCCTCCATTTAGTTTTTCGGGGAGGAATAAATTCTACGAAGCCAAAAGTATCAACAGACATCCCATTGTAAGTGACTTCGGGTTTAAAAAAGGAATTTTTTCCTTCTGAGATTCTTTGTTGATATTTGGGTATTTGTTTAACTTTTTTTTCTAACAATGAAGAAATCTTGATTCAACTATTGGTTTTGGGAATGTAGTAATTATTACAAATCTTATTTGTTTTCTTCTTTTTTTTTTTTTTTTTACTCAACTCTACTCGGGGTTCATAAACTTGTAATTGTAATGGAGACGAGGGAGCACGTAAAAGTCATTAGGAGAATAGTGTCCTTTGGGTAGGTTCAAGGGCAGTCGAGAGGAATCGGGAGATGCGAGAGGGGAAAAGAGAGAGTTTATTATTCTTCTACACTTTCTCATTGTTATTCTTAAATTAGCTCGGGCCTTGTGAGTGAAACAGAAGGGAAGAGGATAGCAAATATTTTCAGAAATGGAACCGGAGACGTAGATTTCCTAGTATTTCCATGTTTATTTTCCCCATTGCTCTTTTCTCAGTATGTAATTCCTTTCTCTCTCTCTCTCTCTCTCTCTTTCGATCTCTTCCCGTCGGCTCCCTTCTTTTTCTTCCATCTACATTTTCTCCCCTTTACTCCCGCCTTTTGTGCAGATATACTCATGTTTTCATTGTCATTCAAAATCAAGTCTGGAGGGAGCTTGGGCCCGCTTTTATGGGGGAGAGCAATCAAGAAACGATTAGGGCTGCTCTAGTTAGCAACGCAATCAAGTTAATCAATTCCGACACGTTTGTTTCTCCTTGTCCTTTTATTTTGGGCTTTATCTTTTGGCTTTTCCCCTTCCACGATCGACATTCGTGAGCACATATGTATGTACATATATGGGGAGGCACATGTATATATACATGCCAATCTCTCATTTACTCCATACAAAAAGCTACAATTGGTATAGGGAAGATGCTGGTGTCGGTGGTGGTGGTGAGTGTTGCTCGAAAGCTTTATCTCCTCAAAGAAAATTCTCCTCCTCAGTAATTGAGTAATGTATCCCTCACCTTGTCCCTGCCTATTTTGCGTAGGAGACATGTACAAACAACTCCGATTCCGTCAGTCCTCCACGTCTCCCTTGTGCATGCTTTCATATTCCTTCCCTATATATCTTCTCTGTTGTTCTTGTGTCATTAAGAACTGAAACCAGTAAATGCTGCTGGAGCATTTTGTGTACTATAACTTACCTAATATACTAATATGTACTCTCTCTGTCTCTCTCTGCGTCTCTCGGTCTCTCTCTCACTGTATCTCTCTTTCTGTCTCTCTCTTTTTCCCCTTTGTTGCTTCCATATAGAAAAAAGGGGAGAGTCTCTTGCTCCTATGAACACGCCTGAACCGCACACATACCCGAAAATTCCTTATAAATTCCCAGTATTTTTAGCACCTTTTGATCCCTTTTCTTTACGGCCGACCATCCACCAACGTGTGTCTTTGTGAAGCCGGAGGAACAGCACATGAAATTGAGGGAGAAAGACGACCGTGGGAGGACGAATGACAAAAGGGAATAGGATCTTGTGTTATAAATAAAGGGAACAGAATGAAGGAAATAGAAAGAAAATGTAAGGGAGAAAAATCATGGGCCAAGGCTCGATTTTCACTCCCCATCACATATGGACTTTATTGACTTTTTTTTCTGAATAATATCCTGTCAAATGAATTTTTAGGTTTATGAGATAAAAATTTACTTACACTGACAAGTTTTTAAAGGACAAACGTCCGTAAAATTAAGGGATAAAAATCTGTTCAAAAATAGGAGATAGATGTTGGGCAAGTTGTAATTGACAAAGAGAAGCTATAGATTTTTTTTCGGCAACAAAAACACGTGGCTATCTCCTGTAGGAACTACTGGAGAGCAGCAGACACAGCTGCGACACCAATGGAAATCATACGGAACATGGTCAGTAGAATAAGTCAGATACAAAGATACAAATGAACCAGAATCCTTGCCACACAAAAGCTGTAGACTCCCCCAAAGATGTCTAGGCGTAAACACACCTATAAAAACGTCTGTTGTAAGCACCCTTTAGAAAATTCCCCATGCACACAAGAGATAACAGTGAATGAGAAAGAGGTAGAAAAAAGAGTGGGAGTTCTTTTGTGAAACCAGCCGAAGAAAGGAATAATGAGGAAAAACACACGACAAGATGTACGAATTGAGGGAATAGTCTTCTGAGGAATAAAGGGAAAGACAAGAAAAGGTAAAACAAAAGTTGTCAGTGTATTCACGCCAATCGAGAAGAAAAAAAGGCCATTACAGAAGAAAAGGCTCCAGAGAAAGTCAAGGCAGAATGAAAGAAGAAAGGGATGAGTGGTTTGAGGAATGGCAGATGAGAAAAGACGGAGGAGAACCCATGCATAAGCTTACTCATGACCATAAAGCACACGTGGCCAATGAAGGAAGGCGCCGGGGAGACCACACAATACGGAGGCAAAGGCTGATCAGGAAATAAGAGCCCTAGAAGTAGACAAAGTGTGAGAGAATGGGAAGAATGGTAAGGTACGAGAAATAAAAGAGTAAATTAGAAGACATAATGTACCTACACACAGCTACACATAACCAAGAACATCGTACCAAGAAGAAAAGAGAGAAAGAGAGAGAGGCATAGATAAAAAATAAAGAGAGAGGAAGAGAGCAAAAGGGAGACAACTAGCGAGAGAAATAAAGAGATGGGAGAGAGCAACAGGGAGAGAAAGAAAGGGATACATAAAGAAAGAAAGAGAGAAAGAAAAAGTGAGGGAAATAAACAGAGAAAATGAGGGGAAAAGAGAGACACAGAGAGTGAAAGAGACAGAGAAAAACAGGGAAAAAGTGAAGGAAATGAAGAGAGAAAGTGTAAGGGAAAAAGACGGTCATGGAGAAAGAGAGAGAAATTGAGGGACAAAAAGAGAGAGAAAGAGAGAGGAAATGAGAGAAAATGAGAGAGAAAGAGAAAATGATGGACAATTGGAGAGAGAGAAAAAACAGAGAAAATGATGGACAAAAACGAGAGAAAATGAGAGAGAAAATGAGGGACAAAAAAGAGAGAAAATGAGAGAGAAAGAGAGAGAAAATGAGAGAGAAAATGAGAGAGAAAGAAAGAGAAATTGAGGGACAAAAAGGGAGAGAGAGAATATGAGAGAGAAAGAAAGAGAAAATGAGGGACAAAAAGAGAGAGAAAAGGGAGACAGAGAGAAGGAAAGAAAGAGAGTGAGAAAAGGGAGACAAAGAGAGGGAAAGAAAGAGAGAGAGAAAAGGGCAACATAGAGAAGGAAAGAAAGAGAGAGAAAAGGGGGACAAAGAGAAGGAAAGAAAGAGAGAGAAGGGAGACAAAGAGAAGGAAAGAAAGAGAGAGAGAGAAAAGGGAGACAAAGAGAAGGAAAGAACGAGAGAGAAGGGAGACAAAGAGAAGGAAAGAAAGAGAGAGAGAGAAAAGGGAGACAAAGAG
>JAQGBT010006451.1:0-12468 GCA_034698585.1 Disparrhopalites patrizii
TTTCTCTTTTTCTCTTTTGCTCATTTTCTTTTTTATCTCTCTTTCTCTTTTTCTCTTTTGCTCTTTTATCTCTCTTTCTCTTTTTCTCTTTTGCTCATTTTCTCTTTTATCTCGCTTTTTATTTTGCTCTTTTTCTCTCTCTGTCTCTTTTGCTTGTTTTTCTTTCTCATTTTCTATTTTGCTCATTTTCTCTTTTATCTCGCTTTTTCTTTTGCTCTTTCTCTTTTGCTCTTTCTCTTTCTCTTTTGCTTGTTTTTTCCTTCTCTTTTTCTCTTTTGCTTGCTTTCTCTTTTTTTCTCTCTTTCTCTTTTTTCTCTCTTTGTTTTTGCTCCTTTTCTCTCTTTTTCTGTTTTGCTTCTCTTCCCTTTCTTTCTCTCTTATTTCTCTCTCACCTTGACTGTCTTCTGTCTATTTCTTTTGCTCTCTTTTCTGTCATTATTATCTCCCTCTTCTCTAAAATGGTTCTTGTCTCTTATCGCAATTTTCCCTCTTTGTTTCTTAACCTTTTCTGCATATTCTTTGGTTCTTTTTCTCGTTTGCCAAACGCCTTGGAATTTTTTACATGGTGATCCCCCGACCACTTGTTGCATATTTACCCCTTGCTTCCACTAAAATGCATGCATACTAGACCTAAAATGCAAACTGTCTACGTCGATCCTATACGTACTCATTTTGACAGTATTCGCACATAAGAAGCACACGCCATGCACCCCGCCATTCCAATAGGTAACAAAAATTAAAAAAAATCTATCCATATCTGTACCTGCCCCATAAGGAGGCACTTTGTCTAGGAGGATCTTTTTTTAAAGAATAAGTGTAAGTGCCAGGAGAGGAGACCTCTTCCCAGTCATTTTATGACACAATTACCCTCACTTGATTTCATTGTTATAGTGCCAGAATTCCTTGCTTTGTCGTGATAGTTGTGTGTGAAAGGTACGTAGCCAATGGGCGCACTTTTGCAGACAGGAGAAAAAAACAATTATGTTGGACAGGTAATTTACATGGAGACAAATGTGCAGACACATTTTTAGTGTGTAATTTGCCTCTTCTTTTTTTTTTATCTTGGGACATTTGGTCGCTGCTCTTCACTTTATATAGGGTCTGTGAATGACAGTAATTTAATAATAAAAACATAAAAAAAACTACACGACACTACAATTCTACTGAGGTGGATTTAACTGGCGAAAGGGTGCCAAAATTTGACTGTGTTAGCGCATGGGGAAAGGAGAGTAGAAAGGTACAAGAAAGAGACAAGTGGAGAACATCAATGGAAAAAGAAAGCACACAAGGCACAAAATGCAAATAGAACGAGAAACGTGGATAATATAAATGCAAACAGAAAAGGGAATAAAGAAAAGAGGAGAATAGACAAGAAAAAAGGAAGAAAGAAAAGAGGAGAATAGGCAAGAAAAAAAGGAAGAGAGAAGAGAAAAATACACAAGACAAAAGGAAGAAAGAACAGAGGAGAATCGACAAGAAAAAAAGAAGAATGAAAAGAGGAAAATGGACAAGAAAAAAAGGAAGAAAGAAACTTAGAGAATAGAAATGAAAAAAAGAAGAAGAAAGCAAAGAGGAGAACCGACAAAAAAAAAGGAAGAAAGAAAATTAGAGAATAGAAAATGAAATAAAAGAGCCAACAGAAGAATCGAAAGGAAAATTAAAGAGGACAGAGAAGAATAGAAAAGAAAAATAAAGAGAAAAGAGGAGAATATCGAAAGGAAAATTAAAGAGAAAAGAGGAGAATATCGAAAGGAAAATTAAAGAGGAAAGAGGAGAATAGAAAAGAAAAATAAAGAGAAATGGGGAGAATGGAAATGGAAAAAAGCGAGACCCTCTCAAGCGGCACCTTTTTAGCTCCTTTGTCAAATGAAGCTATAAAAATGTTTACAAATCTGTGCCTAATAAATCCCTTGTCTGAAATACACAATTACATCGTCTATAAAGATTTTTTTTTATCCCCGTAAAAGCCTCTTTCGATCACATTCGAGACAGCTTTCAAATGCGATAGAAAAGCATACATACATACATATATATTTACATATATGAGACCAGGAACCAAGATGATATTTCTTCCATATACAAACACATGTACATATACAAATGTATCAAAATCCTCTGTTATACCCCTGAAAAAGTCCAGACAGGACTAACTGTAGTAGTAAAGTAATCATAACAATTAACCCAAAACACGTTTTAAGCCCAACCAGGAGGAATGTGCTATAATAATAAACATGTTCAAATTATGCCCACTCTCACATCTTCACGCAAAGAAAAAAAAAATTCCAAACAAAAATATACATTTTTATATGCAACTTTTGTTGCATATTTTTTTTAACCTTTGAAATGACCACAAAAGAACTGTGATAATGGTGTAATAACCACAAAAGTAGCCATTTACTTTTTTTTTAACCCTACCAGTCTCTTTTTTGTATTACTGTACATCACATAAAGGTCGACATTTCTTTGGGACGGACCTCTACAGCGGAGAAAAATATTCATTTTTTTCTCTATACCACCAATACATTGGTAGTAGACGTAGGACATGGGAGCAATAAAAAATGCCATCATGAACCCAAAAAAATCTTTCAGATAAGTATTATGTAAATACAATGGAAGAAATAGCATTGGGCTCACTCATAAATAGGATAAACAAATAAAAATTGTGCACGTGGGATCATTCATAAATTATGTCTCATGGTCTTAATTAGTTTTTTTTTGCACCAAAAATATTTGGCGAACTGCAGAATCTCCAGTTTGACGTCAATGTCAACTCCTTACAATTTGTCCCAGCGAAAAAATGGCAGATTTCTTCCAACTAAAAAAGCATTTAGGAGCAGAATATATACAGAAATATTTCTAAAAGGTCCTATTTTATAATTTGGACAGGGTGAATTATTTATTTTTCCTTTCAATGGAATTTTCCATTGAGTAGCATTTTCATTTCACCCTTTGACAATTTTTTCCTCCTTTTTTTTAGCAATGTGTATAGGGTGAGTCAATAAAAATATGAAATTTATCACCTTTTTTTTTTAAATCTCACCAAAATGACAGCCCCAAGCAAATAAAGGAATTTGAAGGTGAATCAAATCTGATCATGTCGATTTAGTCACTAAAGCAACTTAGTTTAATTTTTATTTATTTCAAGGAATGAACAAAATATCTGATTTGCTTCTTTCCCTACAATATATTCTCTTCAGCAATGAAATAAAAAAAATGGAAGAGGTGACAAACTGACAAAGGCCACCTCAACCAGAAATTCTTTGAATATATTTAATATGAAGAAATTCTTCTTTTCCTTTCCACATACAAAACGACAAATACAAAAGGCTGAAATTGGGAATTTTATAGGTACATACTTTCAAGTTTTTCCTTTTGTTTTGACTCTACAAAAATGTACATAAATAATAGTTTAAACAGAAGATTATTCAAGGGGGAAAATACGGCCTCAAAACAACCATAAATCATTCCCATTAATACACCACACTTCAAGTCACCAATAAATGGTAGTGGGATTAGAAATTATTTCTATACTATGCAGATTCAAATTATCCACACACAAACAAAAATCTTGTTCCTGTCTAGGGTGTCAATTTTAAAAGGGTGATTTTAGGGAGAGAGCAAAAAATGGGAGGATAATACTTACAAAGAAATTTTATAATGCAAACACCATTCATCAGTTTCCAATTTTGCGATTCTGTAATTTATTCGCGTTTGTGCTGTTTCGAGTAGGACGGAAAAAGGAGAAACATTGAATAAATTAATGGGAGGTAAACAATAGGGAGAAAGAAATAGAAACAACGACAGTAGGGAGGCTAGAAAGAGAAAAGGAAAAACGAAGAAGGGCAAGAAGGAAGAAGAAAGGCAAAAAATTAAAATGCAAGACAATAAATAAAAAGAGAAACGGTGAAAGCGAAAAATCAAAGAAACCCCGAAGAAAGTGAAAAATAGAAAGAAAAATTTAAAGAAATCTCGAAGAAAGGAAAAAATAGAAAGAAAACGCCTAAAAACCGAAGAAGCAGAAAAAAGAAAGAAAAAAATCAAGGAAAATCGCAGAAAGAGAAACATCAAAGAAAACCCGAAGAAAGTGAAGAAGAGAAATGTCAAAGAAAACCCGAAGAAAGTGAAAAAGATAAATATCAAAGAAAACCCGAAGAAAGTGAAGAAGAGAAATGTCAAAGAAAACCCGAAGAAAGTGAAAAAGAGAAATATCAAAGAAAACCCGAAGAAAGTGAAAAAAGAAAGAAAACCAAAAGGAAGAGAAAAAAGAAAAGAAAAACAAAAGGAAGAGAAAAATGGAAAGAAAAAAAAATCAGAGAAACTCCAAGAAAGGAAAAATAGTAAGAAAATGCAAAGGAAAACCGAAGAAATAGCAAAATGGAAAGAAAAAAATCAAAGAAACTTTAAGAAAGTAAAAAATATTAAGAAAAAGTAAAGAAAAGCCGAAGAAAGATAAAATTCAAAGAAAACCCTCAGAAAGAGATAAACAGATTCATCTTCAATAAATATTTGTATCCTCCTTTCTCTCTCTCTCAGATTTTTTCTCTCTGCCTCACTAAAAAGCTGGCCACGGGCTAGAAACGAAATAAGAAAAAAAAGGAGATTCATCGTTAAAAGCACCGTCTACATTGTAGTACAGTGAGGGCTCAAATAAATTCGTAGGTAGCCATAGAACTGTCCATATCCAATGGACCAACACCACCGAAACACAAGGGCAAAGCGGAGCTACACCAAATCTACTCATCTCCCTCCTATTACATACATAAAATATAGGAATAAAGAATTTTAGAAACAAAAAAAAAACTCTCTATAAACACATATATGATTGTATATGTAAATATGATGAGCTACTACTACAAGCTTTTAATATTCCATGGCTACTACCACGCACCAGTAGTTAATGGAGGGGCAAAGTTGTAGTTGCATAGTCAGCCTTGAAAGTAGCCGTGTATGTTAGTCCATATAAAGGGAAAGATCTCCCTTTTAGAAAAAAAAACTCCTCACCCCCAACATGCGTGTATCCATATGTAAGTAATCAAAGAGGTAAATCGACAGAGGAGGACAAGATTTTGGCTTCGAGCAGCATTCTTTCGGTTGAAAGAGAGAGAGAGAGAGCAATTGTGAAATTTGAGCTTGAGCTTCATTAGCATTGCAAATCATTGTAGAAAAATTCCTACTACATACAATGTATGTATATATAATCTCTCTCGAACTTGCTCTTTACAAGTCTCCCTTATAATCACATGCTACATACCTTCGCTTTAATTCAATCGCCTCCTCTATAAAAATAAACTATACATATATTTTTTTCGACGTATTTCTATACGCTCTTTAGTAATAAAATACCCAAATATGTACGTAGACATTGGCCCAAACGGCCTGTCCAGCTCATCCTCACTTTGAGAAAAAAAAAGCTGGAGATTTTCCTAATGGCCCCATGCATACCTTTTTCTTTGTCTCGAAATAAAATTTAGAAGAAGGGGGAAAAAACCCTTGGATAAAGGAATCCAAGACAGGAGCTCTGGACAGAGAGCGGATAGAAGAGAGAGAGAGAGAGAGAGAGAGAGAGAGAGAGAGAGAGAGGTGTATACATAGTAATTATTTGTCCATCTATTTATTACCAAGTCAATTCTATTAAATCTTGCACCACATTTTAGTATGGGCAGCCGTTTCTTTCAACCATTTTTTTTTATCCATTTTACTTTTTTTTCAGGGGAGGAAATCTTTACTCGTGGTCATGCAAGGCTCGAACAAGAGATTTTGGCAACGAAGGAGGGCGGGATTGATTTGGATGGAGATTCAGAGAGGCAGAGATTTAGGGAGAGAGAATGAAAGAGACGGGGAGATTGGAAGAAAAAGGAGAAAGAGATTCAGAGAGAGAAAGAGAAAGAAATACAGAGAGAAAGACATTAAAGGGAAAAGAAATACACAGAGAGAAAAATTGAAGGAGAACGAAAAGGAGAAAGAAACGGAGATAGAGAGCAAAAGAGAAAGTAGACAGAGAAAAAGAAATGGAGAGAGGAAAAGAGAAAAAATAGAGAGGAAATAAAATATAAAAATAAATAAAAAAATAAATAAAATAAAAATATAAAAAGAGAGAAACCCGAAGCAAATTAAAATAGGAAACAAGAGAGAAAAATGAAGGGAAATAATTAAACAAACAGAAAACCAATGCTTGAAGGTGAGAAATTGGTAGAAACACAGGAAAATGAAGGGAAAGAAATAGAAAAATTGTGTAAAAGATAGTACGAAGAGAGGAAGAGTGGGAGAATATGAGGATATGGAGACGTACTGTATAGACAGATAGGAAGCTGTAGTAGCAGTAGAAATATGAGAAGAACTAGTTTAAAAAAATAGTAATATCATTTCTTTCCTAAATTACACCCATTGGACTGGATTGGACAAGCCCGAGAAACGGAGAGAGCGAGAAAGAGAGAGAGATTAGAGAGATTGAAGAGACGCACACGCACGCCAGCCTCATTACAAGGGAATTGGGAAGATGCAGTTGTAGTGGAAGACTCATGTACACAGTTATTTTTTTCTCCTCCTGGATGAATAAAAATTCTATTTAACAGAAATACAGGTCCCATTATTATTTATAGGAGATAAGACATTTTTTTCCTACCCCACCAACCTGCGAGGAGGCACACTCATTCTGTGCGTACGGCGTGTGTAATTTCATATACATATAGCTATGTATGTACATATATGGACCTTAACCAGAGCATAGTAATAGTAGGTAGTCCCAATAATCTATTATTACCCCTATGAAGAGGGATTGAATCAGGTCCGTGTGTGGATGTTCCTCGCAGACATTGTCATCGTATCATCCCATATGCATTGATAACAATAGGAAAAGAGGAGCAATATACTGTATAGAGAAGGAATCTCCATATAAATAATCCCTTTCTTTTTATAGGACTTGTATCTATTTTTTTTTCTCAAATACCAATCCAGGCCATACACCCAGGGATAGTATTACCAATGCACTAGAGGGAATAACAACAACAAAAGAATGGGAGAGAGAGAGAGACAGATCACATCTCTCAGTCAGAGAAACATCATACATGGAATCAAAAGATCCCCTCCCGTCTTTTTCTTGGTAGTTCCTATTTACAACATTGTAATGACGGTAACCACGGCAATCTCCGTATGTATATGGACGGAGATGGGAGAAGAAAAAGTATATTGTTGCGGGTATACAATAATGTAATAGTGCGTGGCAAAGGAATGCATTGAGGCGGTTACAGGCTGTGGTGGAGAGACGATTCCATTTGACATTCCTTTCTGCTATTCATTTATGGGATGAGAGAGAAGTAATAAAATAGTAGAGGAAATATTGAGAGAGAAAGGGGCAGTGAAAAAGAAGTTAAAGCCGTAAGCAAAATAGGGAGAAGGGAAATGAAAGAGGAAAATGGAGAAAGAGAAAGAAAAGGAGAAAAATGGGAAAAGAATCTGAAAGAGGGAAATAGAGAAAGAGAGGGAACGAGAGGAAAATGGAGAAAAGGAAAGAAAGAAAAGGAGAAAAATGGGAAAAGAATCTGAAAGAGAAAAATGGGAAAAGAATCTGAAAGAGAAAAATGGGAAAAGAATCCGAAAGAGGGAAATAGAGAAAGAGAGGGAACGAGAGGAAAATGGAGACAAAATGCAGAAGGAAATTATATGAAGAGTGAAAGAAATAAAGAGAAAAAAGGAGAACGGAGCTTAAGAGAAACATTTTGGATGAGCAAAAATGGAGAGAAAAATCAAATATTAAAAAAGGGAGACAGAAAAATAAAATAGGAGAAAAATGGTAAAATAAAATAGGAGAAAAATGGAGAAATAGGTATAAAGGAGAGGGAAAAAATGTGAATCTGTGAAAAGGCAAGGAGAAAAATGGAGAAAGAGGTAAAGAAGTATAAAGGAGAGGGAAAAAAATGTGAATCAGAGAAAAGGCAAAGCGAAAAATGGAGAAAGTGAGGCACAGAAGAGGGAAACATGAGGGAAGAAAGAAAAGGAGACAGAAATATGGAGAAAGAGAAACTTAAAAGAGGCAGAAAGAAGATCAGTGGAAAATTTTTTTATGACTGCCTTGATATGCAGCAATGGCATTTTTTCTGGCGGCTATTCCATTGTATCCTTGTCGTATCGTCATATGCATGCAAATACAGTATGTACATACGTAAAAAAGGACATAAAATCTAATGTATGTCCTATTATTTATCGACTGGGCTCATCCAATTCAATAAGAATGTATGATGTGGCCTTGCTGTAGGTACAAAAAAAAATTCCATTCCCTGCCTTCCTGAAAAGAGAATCAAATCTGATTATCTTTAATAGCTGCTGAGATTCTAATAGGGAGAATCCGTGTAGAAAATCCCTTTAACCCTTTATTCCTATCCTATACACGTATATACATACATGGAAAGGTTGAACGTGTATGATCAGAGTGGATCCCTTTTAATGTCAAAGTCTGTTTTTCATCCCAAACATGGAACTACTTTTTATTTCAAGAAATATACTTCCATCTGTATATGTATACACATATTATAGCTGTATGTATATATATGTATGTCTTGTAAAAGTATAATTATCACACATAAATGTGGGATGAAAGACAAACAGGAAAAACAAAGACTTTTCCTCAGCAATTCCCAATGCTGGCTGGGTTGGGCAAAATCAGGAAAAAAAATCTGCAAGGAAATCTGTAAAAATAAAAAGTAATCCAAAATGGGAAGAGTAAAATGTAATATTTTGCTTCTTCCATTTATAAATGGCCCAAGTTGAGTGAAATCCCACATAAAAAGCGTACTGCACTTGCCCATAACCAGCCCTGTCAACTCCACTCGTGACGGGGACATTTACAAATGGTTTTTTTTAATAAATGACCGAAACCATTTTTTTAAAGGGTTAAAAAAAATCCCCAGTAAAGCAAGACGTGGACAAGCCCATTTATCTGCGGTCGGAGTCCAAAATGGACAAAAATGGTGGAGAAACATGTGACACGTGCCCATAAATATAACCACAAAAAAAAGTGCCCAACTTTAATGACCGAACTCACACTCCCGTCCAATTGAGTGACATTGAACACGAACATAATATGAGCTTTCTTTCCTCCCGCGAAATATATGGAGTGACCCCACCAAAATAATCACTAGAGAAAAAATACGTATCTTTTTTACCCCTAAAATATGGCCTGGTCTTTTCTGCGCTAAAATAATGCGAAAAGTCATTTTGAGAAGAAATGTGACTTGTGCCATTTTTTTTGAATACCCTCCAACCCTTTTCTTTAATGACCTGGCAATGCATACAATGGTAATAAATCTGAGACTGTTTTTTTTCTCTCTTTGGTCCATGTCAGTACCGGTGGATACTGGTTGCCCCTTTTATACTATATTTATATACATTATAGGACTATACATGTATCTGATATAGGCATTATTCACTGACAAGTTCAGGGTTCAACTGGATTCTTCATGTTTTTCTAGAGTTTTTAGTGCACCATTATGATATGGTACCAAGTCCCACCAATAAACTGCAGCATTTTATTATTTAAGGTACAATACCTTCATTTTTTTGTGTATAAAAATAATATCTTTTATACATCGCATAAGCCTTGTTGTTTAATATTAAAAAAAAAAAAGTATGTATACTTGTACCAAAAATATATGAATGAGGAGGGAAATGTCACTTCTGTCACCTTTTGAGCCAGTTCCTCATGATAATAGTAATAATGAAGAACGTGTTTTTTTGGATCTCATAATAATATGGATGGACTGTGACGTGAGAATGGGAAAAGGGTAAAACGGAGGAGAGAGAAAAAGAAGAGACAAAACATAAATCAAGAGACACGGAGAATGAATTCACTGAAAATGAGAGAGGGAAATGAAGAAGCCAGGAGATAGCAAGAAATTAGAGAAAAACTGGAGAAAGCGCCGAAGAAGAATTCAAAAAATTGGAGTAAGTGCACACACTCAAAGGATAAGGCAAAACGTTGGAGAAACTAGAAGGCGGAAGATGCCAGGTACAAAAATTTCGGAAAATTATGGTAATAAATTGGTAAATACGTAATGAGAATGATGCAAGGAGAGGGAGACGGAGAAAGTAAAACATGGACAGAAAACAAAAGCAGAGACAATGAGAGAGATGGAAAGACGGAGAAAGAGAAGGTTTGAGGGAATTAGGACGGTAGAACTAAAAGAGAAGGAAAGTGAGAGAGAACAAGAGAAATAAAGGGAGAGACAAAAAAATAAATCGGGAGAATGAGCAGGCAATAAATTGGGAGAGAAAGACAAAAAAATAAATTCGAAGTACGGGAGAAAAATAAAGAGAAAGAAGGCCAAGAAAATACATCGAGAGAAATGGAGGAAAATACAGAGAAAGGCAGAGAAAAAAATAAAAAGAGAGATATGGAAAAAATAAATAAAGAGATATAGGAGAAAATAAATAGAGAGCCATAAAAGAAAATAAATGGAGAGAGAAAAATGAAAACAAATAGAGAAAATAGAGAAAAATACATAGACAAAAGGAGAGGAAAATAAAAAGAGAGAAATAAAGGAAAATACATAGACAAAAGGAGAGGATAAAAAGAGAGAAATAAAGGAAAATACATAGAAAGAAGGAGAAGCAATAGAGAGAAATAGAGAAAAATAAATAGAGAGAAAAAACAAATAACGACAAATAGAGAAAAATAAATATAGAGAAACAAACAAATAAAGATAAAAAGAGGAAAATAAATATAGAGAAACAAACAAACAAAGATAAATAGATGAAAGTACAAAGAAAATTGGAGAAGAAAATAAACAAAGAGAAAAGTATGAAAACAATTTGCGATAAAATAAGGAAAATACATATAAAGAAGAAAATAAATAGAAATAAATAGAGGAAAATACATAGAAAGAAGGAGAAGAAAATAAATGATTAAAATAAATAGAGATAAATAGAGTAAAATACGTAGAAAGAAGAAGTAAGTAAATGGACAGAAATAATGAGACAAAGAGAAAGATAGGAATAAAATAGGAAGAACAATACCAACGAGGAGAATGAAAATGAGTTAGAAAACAAATATAAGGATGAGGTAAAAAAAATGAGAAAGAAAGGGTGAGAGAGAGGAGAGACAGAGATCATTTAAATTTCATTCGCATGAATGGAAAAGAAGACGATGATCTCCTCCGCCTCGTGTTCAAATCGGTTGGATGGCCTCCACCTCTTATCCGATGATCACATTTCTACGTTCTTGTTGGATATTTGTATAAGCTCCTTATGGAACGTGTGTGTGATTATTTTAATACATCACACCAGAAAAACTTTGTTCAAGCAAACTTTGTTATAAAGCCTTCCAAGGAATAAAAAGGAAGGGACAAGGACATTTTACTTTACTTTTTTTTTTTTACAAAAAAAAAATATTGGTACATCCTTTCCCTATTAAGTTTTCAATTCCCTGGCTTACATACATACAAAAGTGCATTGAGGTGACAGACGGGGAAAGAGAGCGAGACAAGTGCGAGAGATGGGAAAGAGGTGGGCGTCAATAATTCTACTTGATGCTCTCGAACACGACAAGTTTTTGAAGATGCACAAGATCTTTTTTTTTTCACTCGCTCTCGTCTCTTTTATATAAAACTTGTACAATTATCAGACATTATTTTCATTCGTGCATGAATAACATTTTATGTGATGTAATTTTTTCTCAACTGACAGCTTTAGATTTTTTTTGGATCTTGTATGTGAGAAAAAATGGACAAGATTTATAGGTATTACTCGTTCAAAAAATTAATGCGCTTGACTTTTTCCACGGCTTTGAACTGTACAAAATGCAACAAGTGGTTATTTCCAGATATTGTATTCCTACAAGCCTATATGTATACCTATAGATACTGCGTTTATACAGGTATACAGGCGCACACGTTTAGCCTGTGTCTGTCTTCAAGGGGAGACAACACTCATATTAGGTCAGACATCGGGTCAAAGGGATTCCATTATCATTGTACCCCACGCAAGAGAGATACAAGAAAATTGTTAAATATGCGATGACAAACTACCAAATTTAGTAATAATTTTTGTTAGATTTAAAACAATTTCGTAAAAACAATTAAATGTTTAAACAGCAATAATTAAAAGCCGTCCATTTTTTAACTTTAATTTCATAATTTCTTTTATCTTTTTTTATTCCCTTTCGTTGCTTTTTAATTCTTTTTCCTAACTTTTTTCTTTCTCTTGAACTTTTCTATCTCTCGCTTGCTCTCTTTCTTTTTGTATTTATCTCTGCAGATTCTCTCAAACACATGCAATATATCTGATGTTTTGTTCTTGTACTTTCTTTTTCTCCATTTAGTTATTTTACTTTCTCTCTATTGTTCTTCTCATACTTTCTCTCCGGTTTTCTTCTTATACTCTCTATATTTTGTTTTTTTATTTTCTTTTACTTTCTCTTTTATTATTATTTTTTACTTTCTCTGTGCATTTTATTTTTTACTTTCTCTGCATTTTTTT
>JAQGBT010006452.1:0-12468 GCA_034698585.1 Disparrhopalites patrizii
CGTTATAGTTCGAAAACGGTTATAGTGCGAAAACCGTTAAAGTGCAAAAGCCGTTATAGTGCAAAAACCGTTATAGTTCGAAAACGGTTATAGTGCGAAAACCGTTAAAGTGCAAAAGCCGTTATAGTGCAAAAACCGTTATAGTGCAAAACCGTTATAGTGCGAAAACCGTTATAGTGAAAAAACCGTTATAGTTCGAAAACCGTTATAGAGAGTCCCGCTATAGAGCGAGTGGACTGCAAGGAGATGCAATGCACAAAATGTAGAAGACAAAACGAAAAATGAACGCACGAATGAGAAGGAAAGCTCGTCATGGTGAGTGGAAGTAAAACTTAAAAAATCGCTATTGTGCGAAAACCTTTATAGTGGGAAAACCGCTATAGCGAGACCTGTTGTAGAGAGAGTCGACAGCAAAGAGATGCATGACACAAAATGTAGAAGAAAAAACGAAAAATGAAGGCACGAATCAGAAAAAAACACCTCATCATGATGAGTGAAAGTAAAGCTTAAAAAGCCGTTATAGTGCTAAAACCGTTATAGAGACCTCCGTTCCAAAGAGGGTCAACTGTATTGCTTTTACCGATTAAAATTTCTATGATGGAATGCCTTACATGTACACATTTTTGACGGACGGAAGAATATAGAATGATTTCTCCAGTAAAAATTCAGTAGCCAAAAATGTCGATAATAATTTTCACTTTCCATAAAAAAATGTTCTTTTCACCCCAAAAACTCTCTCTTTTGTTCCTTTCGCTTTCCCGTTCCTGAATAAATATATGCAAGGGGAAAGAAACTAATGAACTTTCTCCACACACGCTCTCTCCCCTAAAATCAGGGGCAATAATGACTGCTCACTTAAAGGACTTTACATGTTCGGCCTTGGCATAAGTCTTTTTCCCAGACATTTCCCTATTATGAGTTAGTCTACAAGTTATTCTCATTTCCTCTGCGGCGATGAAACTTCTTTTTCTAGCACGGAGAAAGCATAGAATCAAGAGGAAGAAAAGAGAATATAGGGAATATAATTACCCACTTTCTCCCTTTTGTCCTTTATATGAGAGAATGCATATATGCCAAGTGGGAGAAACTGTTGCTGGGGCAGTCAATGAATTTCCCCTCCGCCGCTCTCCGGGAAAAACTTTCCTGATTATACATCCCTGCAACTTCTCTCTGTGGAGACAAAAGTCGTTTCGAGAGCCCCAAGCAAAGGGAAGAGACGGGTGTTGAAAGGGGATTTTTTGGGGACACAAGAAAGTAATTATTTCAAGTGCTATGCACAGACTTTCTCTTTTCTCCCTGTCACTCTCTCTCTTTCTCTCAGAAACTCACTCCTTCCCTCGGCCTTTGTCTGAACGACTCTTATAGACCCTGGCGGGAGGGAAAATGCACCCAAAATGCAAAGAGATCTCGTAATTTTCGGAGGATCAAGGACTCCATGCGAGCACATATGTTGGCTGTTTCACCGGTGAAAGACGGATGGAGTGGCGATATAAAAGGGTAACTTCTCGACGCTGTCCGTGTTTTTCCGGATTAGTGGAAAACCTGAGATTGCTGGAGAGGAAAGTTTATTGACTCTATCAATTTTGGGAAAGAGCATATACAATTGCAAGAGGGCGGGAGACAGGAAACGTCAACGTGAGGCGCAGTGAGGGAAGGCACAGCGGAACAAAAAGGTGAAGAATTTCAACAAATAGAGCAAGAACTAGAGAGACAATCATAATAAAAAGGGAAAAACCGAGTAATTTATCTTCAGTATTTGGCAAAAACGAAAACGGGAGTCAAGGAAAAAGAAAAAATATTTTTGGAAACAAATTCAAATCATGGATACTGCTTGAAACAATGCATTACCTTCTTATAGAGGCTACATCTATCCAGTGGAGTCTCTCTATAACAACCTTGAAGGAACGAGGAAAAAATATTGTTACTGAGAAATGTTTTTATATAGAACATAAAGTATGTACTTTATACGTACGAAGGTCGGAAAAAATAATGTTGTTATATAGAAATGTTATTATAAAGAGATTTGTTATAGAGAGACTCCACTGTATGACCTACTGGACAAGTTTTGTTTCTTAAACATTGTAACTACATTCAATTTCTAGCATAATGATTTTGATACAAAGAGACAAATAAGACGACCATTCTAGAAAAATCAAAAACAAACAAAATACATTTGTGAGACTCGGGGATGTTCTGGGCTTGAGTATGTGCGCTTCCAGACCATTCTCACAAATTTACCCGAAATCTCTTTACAAGAATGTTCTCTAAAACACTCAGAAAAATGAATAGAATAATTTTATTAAAACATCCAAGAACTTTTGTTGCTTCAAATAATATATTTATTCGTCTAAACTCAGTCTTCCTCGTAGCAGCTCTCAGCACACACTGAAGCTTAAATGGTAGCACAATCAAACCAGAAACCACGATGGGACGCATGGACTGAACGTCCCTAGCATGCCGCTTTAAATAATAAAGTAAATGCAACATTAACAAAGTACGCGCCAGTACTCCTTGAATACTCATATATGGAGCACTGGACTAGCTCTATTGTCCGTTACACATTATAGATTGAACACTTTACACAAATAAAGGGAACAAGACAACAATAGACTTTGCATTCACAAATTGAGACTCATGCCCTTCTATGGATAACACAAGCTGAGAAATTAACATGTATATTATCAAAGCATTAAACGATACATGACTGTAGCCTACATGAACAACACGAAAACGCTCTGTAGAACGTAACGGGTTCAATCCAGGACTTGACACGCGTGTAAATGAACTCACTGCAAGCTCCTTTTTAGTCACAAATATAACTGACCACAGGAATCCCGATAGAACTAACAACCACACTTTGCCAAATGCAATAAAACAAAAAGAAAGCATATCGGAGGAAGCAAGCTGATAAAAAATAAAAAAGAATGGAAAGACAGAATGTCGGAGAAAGCAAGACAATAGAAAATAAGATTTAATAAAAACAAAAAAGGTGGAGAAAGCAACACGATGGGAAATACAATAAAAAGACAAAATATCGGGGAAAGCCACACCATGGAAAATAAAATATAACAAAAAGATGAAAAAAGCACAGCCGGAGAAAGCAAAACGATGGATAACACAAGGAAACAAACAACGAAAAAAAACACAAATAGAAAGCAAAGCAGCAAAAATCCAGAGACAAAATAAGAACGGAGTGTAAGTGACGCAGAGAGAATAAAACGGAAAAAATGGCACGAGTGAGAATAAACCAGACAAAATAAAATTGAGGGGAAAATATAAGAAAAGTAGAAAGACGCATAAAGCTTAAAGATTTATCTTCGGACGTAAATGCAGTGGTAAAGAGAAAGCGGATAAGAATAAATTCTCTCCCACGCAAAAAGCGGGAATATCGGGCTCAAATTCCAGAAAAGATGCTAGCCCTCAAAAAGGTAACTCCAGATCCAACGAATTTTCATTTAATCCAGTTCCTTGAAAAGTCGGGCTTTACTCCCCAAATTTAGCGCACTTGAGCCGGAATTTCCCGGTAACTGGGACAAAACTCTTCATGTCAAAAGTGGGATAAGGTGAAGTTTTGGGAGAATATCCAGCCCGTCAACTCTACCTTTTGTACTCTCCAGGGTCCTTATCGCACGCAGCATGAGCCCGTCCGTCGACGGGAATCACTGGAGAAAGTAGAATGGCCAACCGCGAGTAACCAGAGTAAAAAAAAACATGACAAAGGAGAAAGAAAGAATCCTTTGAATGGAACTGACTTTTTTTTTGGGGGGGAAGAGACAGTGCAAAAGAAGGGGAAAGTGAGGTGAATTAACTAGGAAGATGAGAAGGAAGGAACTCCTGTGAATTCGCCCTTGAAAAGCCCCTGCTTCCGGGAGGGAACACTGGCTCTTTTTATGCCTGTAGAAGGCTCTATATCCGCGGGGGATAATGAAGGAATTGCCTTTTCATTCTTCGGCTCAATTCTGCTCTTTCACGCACTGCGGCATTATATTTATACATCTTCCAACCCTTTCTTTACTGGCCACTCTTTTCATTTGGGATTCTTAGTCGCTTTGTCAATTTCACATTGCTTTCTCAGTTTTTCCTTTTCATTGTTATATAAAAGCATTTTGCTTTCGCTGGGATTTTTTCTTCCTATTTTTTTCATTTGCTTTGACTTTCACTGGGAGGCACTTGTTTTCTCCTCGTATTTGCTTTTTTTCATTTTACTTGTCTTTCCTTGATTAATTTTTAGTTTTTAGATTCCTTTCTTTAGCGTTTTTGCTTTTTACTTTATTGCTCTTGCTTTCACTTTATTTTTGCTTGCTTTTTCTATATTTTTCATTGCTTCCATGCTGTTTTTGTTTCCTTGTTTAGGTTTTCTGGGCTGTTTTGCTTTGCTTGACCTTTTATTTTCTGTATCGGCTTTTATATATTTTTTTATGTGCTTGTGCTCATTTTGCCGTTTTAATTTTAGACTGCGTTTTTGCTCATCCTTTCACCTTCGGTTTTTCTTTTTCTTTTGTGTGTTACTTTTCCTGGTTTTGCCATTTTTTATTTGTTTTTTTACGTTACCTGTTTTTGGATTTTTGTTTCTGTGTTTTTGCTCTTATTTTTTGTTTTGCTTTTCTTGCTTTTGCACGTTAAATTTTTTTTTTCGTTTTTATTTTACTTTTCCTGTTTTGCTTTTCTTGCTTTTGCACGTTGAAATTTTTTTTTCGTTTTTATTTTACTTTTCCTGTGTTTGCTTTTATTTTAGTTTTCTATGTTTTTTCCTTTTTTATTTCTTTATTTTCTCTTTTATTTCTTTATGTTCTCTTTTTTGTCTTTATGTTCTCTTTTATTTCTTTATTTTCTCGTTTATTTATTTATTTTCTCGTTTATTTATTTATTTTCTGTTTTATTTCTTTATTTTCTTTGTTGTTTCCTAATGTCTTTATTTTCTCTTTTTTTTTCATTTCTTTATTTTCTTTTTGCTTTCTTTATTTTCTCGTACATTTTTCATTTTTTAATTTCTTTTTGCATTCTTTATTTCTTTGTTTTCCTTTCTATTTTTGATTTCTTAATTTTTGCTTTTATTTTTTGCTTGAATATTTGCTTTCATCAGTTGCTATTTGCCTTTACGTTGACTCATCATTCTGGGTTTTCCTATTCTTTTGTGTCTTCAATTCTGGGTTTTCCTTTTACGTTTCCCACCTGGAGTCTTCTTTTGTTTAATATACTCTTTCATGTTTTCAATTTTACTCTTCCTTTCACTTTCCTAATATCATTTTATTTCTGTTCATTCAATTATTCCTTTTCTTGTTCATTTTCTCTGTATTCTCTTTCTTCTATTCCTAGTATTCCTAGAGAATTGTCATCCCTCTACATTTTGCTGGCTTTGATTCAATTTTGCGGATGACCTCAATTCTCAGATAATTTCCCTTTGTACGCTCTTTATGTCTTGTAATTATTGTAATTGTCATTATTTTCTTCCACGTAAAATCCTTTTTCTTTGTGTTTCCACTCTTTCATCCCGTTTTATTAATTTGTCTGTTAATTTATATTTTAACCGTTCCCAGTCTTCCATTTCCTATTAAATTAAGTTTAGTCACAACCTTATTTCTTTTGTATTTCATTTCCGCGGTGCTTTCACCGTACTTTCTCCATGCGTTTTTGCCATTATAATGTCTTTGCTTAATTTAATTTCATCCATTATCTGTTTCACATTTCCTTTTGCTTTTTGTTCAATTCAGGTATTTTTTGCTCTGATTTTCCTTCGTTCTAGAATTTATGTATTTCACTGTCTTCTGCTGTCCTCTCTTCAATGAGCCTTTACTTTCTCCTTGCTTGTGCAATGAATTCTACATGCGTTTTCCCGTTTTACTTTTGTCCTACATTAAATTACACCTTGCCCATGCGTTACCTTTCTCCTTTCCGGGCCGTGACTTTCTCCGTAGCTGCCGAAACAGCCCGGATTAAAATTCGGTTATAAATTCCCTTCCCGATACTTTCCACTGCCCTTTGACTTTTCCCGGACGATTATTCTCTTCCTCGTGCCTCCCTTCCGTCTGGGTCTCTGCGGCTTTTTACTCGGACGGATGTCGTCCCGGATTCATTCATCCCTTCGCGCCCCCACAATTCCTTCGCTCCGTCAGTCAGCTTTCGGCGGAGGCAGTGAGGCGGGATGAAGGAGGAATGAGAGCGAGAGAGAAAGTGCGGCTTTGTAGCCACGAAAATATAAAAAAAACGAGTGTGAGATCAATTAGTTCTCACTTGAAGGATCCTGTGTGGCATGCCAATTTATCACTTTAATTAGCTCTTGTCCACGGAAGCGTGTCCACACTTTGTTTTAGTAAATGTAAGCACACTAAATTCCTACACGAAGCCCGCCTTTCATCTCCTTTTACTGCGAAACGTGCTCCCGGCCTTTTTTTATGGGGCTTGGACCGTCTGAAAATTTTTGGGCTAGACATTTCAGCCTTTTTTCAATTAAAGGTTTTTTATTTCAAAAATAAAGTTTCTATAAAGGAAAATTTTCGCTATAAGCAATTAATGTACAGTGGAGTCTCTCTATAACAGCGTTCACGGGAACCCTTAATTTTGCTGTTATAAAAGGAATGTTGTTATAGAGAACACAATTAATAAGCATTCCATGTACAAGGTGCGGCAAATTTCCTGACGTTATTCAGAACATGATGTTATAAGGGTGCTATTATGGAGAGACTCCACCCTATAGTATATTTCTCACATAATGCCAGTTAATATATATCAAATGGAAAAATTGCAAAATTTATTCATTTAAAATACAGTCGACTCTCTCCAACAGCACCCTATCTGCACCAGAAAAAGTGCTCCTATAAAGAACTGCTGGTATAGAGAATTAGTTTAAATATATTAATAATAATTAATTAAGATTATGCTCAGATTTAACTTCGATAATTTTCTAAATTCTAACAATGTTTACACAATTGGGCGTAAACATTTACATTTTAGTGAGAAAAGAAAGAAATTGTGCTGGTTTAGAGTTCCGGTGCTGTTATAGAGAAAAAGTTAATGTTGAAGGGATACCTGACTTGGGCGCTAATGCTCTTATAGGAAGAAAGTGCTGTTATAGTGAGAGGAATGTGAGCGAGGGAAGAAAATACCCGGCTGTTATGGAGTAACTCCTGTTATGGGGAGTGCTCTTATAGAGAGCGCACTTTACATGGTAAAGCTGTGGGGGGATTCAGCACTGCTGTTATAGAGTAAGTGTTCTTAAAGGGAGGGCCAGCATAGGGAGAGTCGACTGTAAAATGCCGAGAAAAATTCAAATAATAGATATTTCTGGGGATGCCTGCAGGGAGGATTTCGGGCCCAAATTGTGGGGAAAAGTCCTTTGAAAAAGTATTTACAGTATTTGGCCGGAATAATAATCCTGGGGGAGAAGATGATTAAATTTCTTTTTCCCGCGGGAGTCCATTCATATTTAATTGGGGCCCTGGGGAATCTTTTGGACATTCGCGGGTATTTGCACTTTCTCCGGGTCCCAAGAGTATTAAATGGGAAAACGTTCCCATCGTCTCCTACGCCGGGAGAAAGTTGAGAATTCTAAGCTAGAATTTTTTTACAAGCAATTTTTACGTACAAAAGAGGGTGAAGATGCAAAATGTACTGGGTTCAAATGCTCGTACTGATGTTTCTAAACACTATGTTTGCTGTAAAGTTTCTTACGTACATTCATACATTAAGCGCGTTGAAAAACACACAGACCTTGCAGATATCTGAAATGTCCGCTATGTTAAAGGATAGCCGGAATTCTGGAAATCTGTGAAATCTATGAGTTTTTCAACGCACCAATTATATGAAAAAACCGGCAAAATTAGAATTCAATAATTGGCGATATTAAAATTAAATAACTGGCTAAATTAAAATTCAACAGCCGGTGAAATTAAAGGAAAAAACCGGCGAAATTAAAATAAGGAACCGGTAAAATTAAAATGATAAAAAAGCGTAATTAAAAAACCGGCAAAACTAAAAACAAAAAATCCGGCGAAATTAAAATTCTATAACCGGTGAAATTATAATTCAACAACCGGTGAAATTAAAATAAAAACCTGGGGACATAAAAATTGAGTAACCGGTAAAATTAAAATAAAAAACCGGTGAAATTAAAATAACAAAACTGGTTAAATTAAAATAACAAAACTGGTTAAATTAAAAGAAACAAATTGGTAAAATTGAAGGGATACACCAGCGTATTTAAAAAACCGGCAAAATTAAAATAAAAACACTGGCAAAATTAAAATTCAATAACCGGTGAAATTGAAATAAAAAATCGGCAAAATCAAAATTTAAAAAACTGGTTAAATTGATTGAAACAGTATAAATAAAAATAAAAGCCAGTATGAATAAAAATAAAAGCCAGTATAAATAGAAATAAAAGCCATTATAAATAAAAATAAAAGCCAGTATATATAAAAATAAAAAACAGTATAAATGAAAATAATAAAGCAGCGTAATTGAAAAATCGGCAAAATAAAAAAAACGGTAAAATAAAAATGAAAAACCGGCGAAATGAAAATAAAAAAACAAGTACATAAAAATTAAAACCGGCAAAATTGAAACGAAAAAACCGTAGAAATTTAAAAAAATTGGTGATAGTAAAATAATAAAACCGGCGACAATAAAATATTAAAAGCCGCCAAAGTTTAAAACACAGGTAAAACTAAAATAATAAATATGTAATTTGTGTTTAAAAATGGCATATTTGCTTGTATCCAGAATCAAACTGTATTTACTCGTTTTTTATGGTTGTTTAAATTTTAAATGTTCTAAACGGACGTAGGCCGGTATATGTCCACATTGTTTGGATACACAAGTCCCTGCGGACGACCAAAAACTTTTGGTTTTCTAACCAGAAGAGGTATACACATGCATAGGAAATCACTGGAGAGGAAATTTGGTGGCAAACGTGCATAAAAGCCCCGGCATACACAGTAAATTTTTGTCCACCAGAAAAAAAACATTTAAAAAAGTTATACAAGTTCTCAATATGCAAAAGTTGATATAAATCTGAAAGCAGAATTCCATCGTGGCCATCAACTTTCATCAAGTGAAAGTCAGATTGGAAAATTTTTCCTTTCACTCTAGGAATTTCTGGGGAAACTTTTTTTTTCTATTTGCCCGGGCTTTATCATGAATATAGATTTTCTTGGGTGGGACGGACACCCTCGTTTCACACATGATTTGAATGATGGCTTTGGTGGCGGAGGGACGTGAGCCGCCTTTTAACTAATTTATCACTTACCCTCCTTTATACACAGGCCTTTCTCCCGGGCTTTGTACGTATTGGAGTGGGGAAAAGTTCCCTTTGATTTACATTTTTTTTCAGCAGGATTCAGCGGGGAAATCACCACGCTGGCACTTCTTTTGGGGAAAGTCATTAGCGGGTCAGAGTGTACACACTGCTGGGGGAAAGTCCACCGCTTGTACTTTCTCTTTTTATATTTGCACAACCACTCAACCGAGCCAGCCACAGCGGGGAGTGTGTGCGGAAGAGGCGGCTGTGTGTCCCCGAATTTATTCTCTAATTAAAGGGACTCCATGCAATAATCTGCGGGCTCACAATTTATCGACCTTTTACTCTTTCATGTACTTTCGCTTAATGTTCTACGCTAGTAATTAAATGAGGAAAATGTTATATCCGTTCGTTTGACAGACCACACGTTTTACATGACAATTTAAAATATATGCAAAAGTAATAATGGCTGTTCTATGCCATTCTTTGTAAAATTTGAACCTTAATTGGCTTCGAACTTTCTGTTATGCGCAGCCATTTTTGAATCCTCAGATTCATTACAACAAGTCGATTCGTTTGTAGGACAAAATGATTTATTTCTTTAAAATTCAATTGAATATGAAATATCAATGTATCAAAATATCTTGGAGCGGGAAATTTGTATGGAAATCAATTTAAATTTCTATTAAATTGCTGTTGGATGTATCGAATTTAATAAAAATTGAATTCAAATGATTTAATTCCATTGCAGTGGGATCCAATTTGACAGCGAATTAAATTAAAACTGCATCAAAATACAGTCGACTCTCCCCATAACTGGCCTCCCTATGACAGTTTTTGCATTATAACGGTGTTCACAAACCCGCCCGAGAGATATACAGTGGAGTCTCTCTGTAACTCTTCTCTATAACGGCTTTTGACCACGTCTTCGCACACTTCTCTAGGACGATCATGTATTATTATGTAATTAATATACTGTAAACATTGGCTCGAACTGAAGTTAAATTGAAATTGACTTGAGGCTTGAGTGAATGAAAACTCGTTAAAGTTCAAATTAAATTAAAACTAAATTGCGTTTAAATCAAATGCAATTGCCACAAAATTAAATTAAGTTAAATTGAAATACAATGTGAAATGAAATGGAACAATAATTGGATTAAAGTGAAACCTAATTAATTTTAAATCAATTATATGAATATGGAATCAAATCGAAAAGGAATTGCTTCCTGATTAAACTAAATCCTTTAGTTAAAATTAGTCAAACATGAAATTGCTTGTGCATAAAATAAAAAGGAAAATTGAATTCACGTGAAACTAAATTAACCAATAATTAAATTAGATTAAAATTCCAGGGAATATTCACATTTCCTTCCAAAACTATGCGCAGTCTAATACAATTTATCAACTTTACTGTTTTACTACAGTCGACTCTCTCTATAACAGCACCCTATCTGCACCAGAAAAAGTGCTCTTATAACCAACTCCTGGTATAGAGAATTAGTCAAAAAATAGATAATGTTTTCAGGTCTAACTTCCATAATTTTCCAAATTCTGACATATTTACACAATTGGGCGTAATTATTTACATTTTAGTGAGAAAATAAAGAAATTGTGCTGGTATAGAGTTCCGGTGCTGTTATAGAGAAAACGTTAATGTTGAAGGGATGCCTGACTTGGGCGCTAATGCTCTTATAGGAAGAAAGTGCTGTTGTAGTGAGAGGAATGTGAGCGAGGGAAGAAAATAGCCTGCTGTTATCGAGCAACTCCTGTTATATGGAGTGCTCTTATAGAGAGCGCACTTTGCATGGTAAAGCTGTAGGGGGATTCAGCACTGCTGTTATAGAGTAAGTGTTCTTACAGGTAGGGCCGGTAAATGGAGTGTCAATTGTATTGAATATGACAAAGAAATGTTTTCGGCCAGCATTCGAAACTGGAAGATAGAAACATAGAAATTAAAACAAGTGTTAATTGAATTAAATAAATTCCCCAAACGAAATGGAACTGCCATGAAACAAACAAAAAGTATGAATGTATTCTCTCACGGAATGTGTGGACGAGTTGTCTCTGTTGATCCATTTGAAGAACAAAAGGGCGGGGATTTATGAAGGACAGGGCTGAGGATGGAACAATGCAATCTATCATTTCTTCTCCATTCTAGCGCACTCTGACTCAGCCTTTTCAACTGATTCCTCTCGTCATTCAAATGGGAAAGAGTCGGAGAGAAAAGTAAAGTGAAAGTATTGTGGGGAGTGACAAGAGAAAGTAAGGCTGATTTATGGGAGGAGAGAGAGAGAGAGAGAGCCTGGGAGAAAGAGACAACTATGAGGAATGGAGACATGTTTTCCGAGAGAATCAAAATCCTCTTTTCAACAAAATTTTATCCCATGATCAGTGCCGCTTAAATTAGTACAAATGAGTTGCGATGCTCTCTGTCTGTCCTCCTCGCGGTCCATCTCACCCTGTATCGTCTTTCTGCCTCGTCGCTTTCTCTCCTAAAAATATGTATGCACATATATGTATTTACTCGCGTGTAATATTGCTACATACCTATGTATACATACATATAACATTGTTACGTATGTACATAAATATATAGCTTCGTATCACATTGTGAGTGCTCAAAGCCTTTCGTCTGTCCCTCAACAAGCCTTTGTCCATTCCGCTCTTTTTTGTTGCTTGTAGCTGATTTGATGTTTGTTGTAGTACATGCATATTTATTCATTTATTCCTTTGCCCGTCCACCAATTATCTCTTTTTCACTCAAACTTGTTCATTGTCTTTTTACATCTCTCATATGTCCTCTCCTTCACTGGGTATTACTTTCTCTTCCTTCCCCTAAAAGTGTCTCTTTTTCGTTTTTATAGTTAAGGACTTCCTTTTTTTTGCTTTTTAGTTCTCAATTTCTCTTTTTCACTGAAAGTGACTTTTTACGTTTGACCGTCACACTTTTTTTTAGCTTTTCATGTTGTAATTTTAAAAATTTAACTTTCTCTTTCTATAGTTATTAAACTTCTCTACTTCGTTTTCTCTATTTAGGTTCTAACTTTTCCTTTTTAGTTTTTTTCCGTTTTAGGTTTTGTTATGGTTTTGGTCTCGTGAAAAATAAATTTATCTCCCGTCAACGAAGTTTTGTTTTGGTTTTTAAATTAAGAAAATGGTAAAGAAATTTTATTCAAATAAGAGAAAGAGTTTTGAATTGAACAGCAACAAAGTCAAATTACAACTAAAAACGG
>JAQGBT010006453.1:0-12467 GCA_034698585.1 Disparrhopalites patrizii
AGTTTTTCATGTATTTTTTGAAAGTTTTTCATGTATTTTTTGAAAGTTTTTCATGTATTTTTTGAAAGTTTTTCATGCATTTGAACAGTTTTGTTTAGTCATTTTCACAGTTTTATTTATAAATTTTGTCAGTTTTTCAGCCATTAAACGGTTAGATCTTTAATTTTAAGGCTGCTAAATCTTACAGCGAAATAAGTTCGTGACTTTTGTATTTTTTTAATAATATAACGATCGACACGAATTATGGCAATTGGCAAGTCGAATTATGGCAGTTCCGACTTCCAATGTTTCACTGGGAAAAACAACGAGATTATCAGTATTTTCCTAGAAGTTATGCTATTTTCCCATACCAATTGGCGATTTTTTTAATGATGTGAAATTGTGAAAATGTAATAATGAACCAATTCCTTCTGCATTCACACGTGCTTTTTAGATTTCCAGTCAAGCTTGCTACATGAGATTCTGCCATTTTTAATTTTTTACATTTCCTGTTCACTGATAAAAAGCAATATTCATTTGCAACTACGAATAATACAATAGATAATAAAACTATTTAACATGTAAGGCAACTGGTAAATATATTAGGATTGAAATTTTTTTGGAAAATTTGCATGGCACTGATTAAATTAAGAACGTTTTATTACTATTGAAGAATTTTTGAAGGAGAAATACCGATACGGTTACTTTCCGACTAAATGCGCGGAATCGTTTTTGGTTGACTTACAAAAAGTGACTATAAAAGACGAAAATCAAAAATTATTTTTACACAAACTGACTCGATGCCTTCACTTAAGTTCTAGCTTGTAGCCCAAAAATAATAAAAATTAAAAATAATAAAAATTAAAACGCAATTTGGTTGAGAATTTCATTACCGTTTCAGTCAAAAGTCACATCCAGATCCGACAAGAACTGGCCATGTTATGACGATTCTTTTACGGGAAAAGACCAGGGAATTTTTTAGTTACTTGTGTTGTTTAAGATTCCGTCGAAAAATAAAAAAACACAACGTCGTTCTTCAACAATTCTTGTCGGATCTGGGATGTTATGATGTTATAGCATGAAATTCTGCACAAAACAACATTTGATCTCATTCTTCATTATTTCTTTATAATATGTATACTATACGCCTTTACCACGGAAAATATTGTGATTTTCTGTATTTTTTTTAAGATTTTCCTATTTTCAATCCTTTTTGCATTTACGAATCCTCGCATTTAGTCGAAAACAATTCTTAAAACTAAAACATCCATTTCCATATGCAAGAAGAGCACTATAACAGCATTCCTGCTATATTGGAAATTGGAACAAATTATATTTGGAAACACAAAATACATAAAAGGCCGATAACATATTTAAAATACATGATCAATGATCAAGAATGACTCATTTCCACTATTTGATGATGTCAGCTATTGATTTAAGCTGACTGCTGATTTCTTTATTGAATGACCTATGACCCCTGATAGAACAGTGACCGCCTTAAGGGTCTTTGGCGTTTATCCTGCTAAATACCGTGTATGAAAACGGATTTTTTAAAAATTTATTTATGTAAATTCTGATGATTTAAGATTTAATAGACTAATGGACTAGTACTAGTGCCTAACATGAAAATCAGCTTTAAACTTTTAAAGAGTCCATTGTAAATAATAAAATAATTAATTAGAGGCAGCAGCGGTCGATGGAAGGTCTTTGGTTGGTTTATTTATTTATTTTTGCTTTCTCCAATTAAATAAAGTATACAGAAAGATAAAGGCAAAGACTGAAGTCGATTTTTAAAATTAAAATTTATATTATTTATAGATAGATGATAAAAATAAAAGGCTAAAAGGAATGTGTGACCGAGAAAAACTTGCATTTTACCGCATTTTATTCTCTTTTTTGGACTCTTGAGTGGCTTCAGCTGTCCATTGGCTCTCTGTGGGACAAATGCAATATTTACTGTGTAAAAGGCTTACGTGAAAGGTCCTTTTGACTCTGTCATTGCTGTTAATGGAATAGGGGCTAAAAAGTGTGGGGCGTAAGCCTAAATGAAGAGTTGGAGCCTTGTCTATGTGTCTGACTGAGGAAAACGTGTGTGAGTGTAAAACTTTATGTAGAGAGAAAATTGCCTTTTAGTCCGTCGTTTTCTCTCTTTTGTTGAGTGGAAAACTGCTGTCTGTTATAGTGATGAAAAGGAGTGCTTGTCTTTAATATTGTACAGGTGCTTGTCCTCATCGTATAAAGAGCTTGATTCTCTTGTGGTGTGGCGTGTGATATAGTTGAAAATTGATATTTTCCTCGTTTTCTCACCTGTTTTTTTCTTTTTCTTTCCCGTCCCCATTATATACTCGCCTACCCGGCAAATCAACCGGATTCTTTGTGTGTAAATACAGTATATAGAAGAAAACCCGGGATCGACCATGGCAGATACGGAGCAAATTCGGGAGGAAATTAGTGGTAAGTTTTGTGGAATTTTTGGTGGAGCAGAAAACTTGGGTTTCCCATTCTTTTCCATTTTTTTTTTCGGGGTTTATTTTTGTGTTTTGTAGATTTTGAAATGATTTTTTGATGTGCGTATGTTTTGTACTTGGTCAATCTATGCTTTTTTACTTGTACTTCCCGGTGAAATGAAATTGAAATGGTCCCGTGGAAGGGTTCAGGTTCAGGGCGCATATTCATGGTGTTCTGTTGAGTCAACTTGGGTGGATGGTACAGGGTAAATGAAAAAGATGTCGAGAGAATCTGTGATGCCGGAACTTTTTCGTTCTTTCCCTTTCGGTTCTTTTATTTTTATGTCTCCTCCGTCTGCCTCATCTTTGTCCCTAGTGGGTACTGCTCTTCTCTCAAATGGAGAGAAAGATCATGTGTGTTTGGAACGGAATATGCTCGACATGTATGTGTGGGATGGTGTCATATCGAAACGAGTACATCTGTACATCATAGTGATCATAGTACATGTTGTGTATAAAATTTCGTATGTTTTGTTCCATATAGATTCTCTCATGTGCGTATATGTAAAAAGGAAAGTGGAAGGGAAGCATCAGAGATTTAAAGCTACCGGCTTAAAAGATCCTTCCCCGTCGTGGTCTTCAGACAAAAAAGTCTTCCTATTTCGCCTTTAGCACCAAATACCTATGTCTGAGAGATTCACAGGGAAAGGGTTGAGAGCGGAGAGAGAAGCAGACAGCCACATGTAGATGCAATGTTTCAAATGAACGCTTCTACTACGCTGCCGCGTTGGATAGGTCAGCCAAGCGGTGGTAGTGGTGCATGTATACTGATTCTGTATTCTCTCCAAACAAAAAACAGAAGAAAGATGTAGGAATAGCGAGAGAGAAAGAGAGACCGATGGGAACTGAAGCCGGGTTGGTTGTAGACTTTTTCGGGGTTGCCCGCATCCTTTGTATGGGGAGGGGAGAGCAGGAAAGAGCAAGAGCAAAACAGTGTTGTGGGGGAGAGGGAGAGAGAGAATTCTATGATGTTGGATCCTGGTTGAACGAAGGGGGTTGTAGAATACGCCGGTTCTGAACATGTAGTAGTTCCATGTACGTACAGGGTGTTTTTACTACATTTATATATACACGTAATAAACGCCGACTGGGCTATCGCAGAATTCCGAAGATGAACAAAACACTTCTCTCTTTGTATCTAAGCCCAGTTTCCATTGGGTAATTCTATGTCCCGTAGCTTGACAATTTTTTTCCAGCCAAAGAGAAGGAAAGAGAGAGAAAAGCTTGGGTTTCCCATATTCTCTTTTATGTATATGGACTTTTCCTAACAACTTTACTACACCAACCACCACCACCAACCATCCATTCCGTACTCTTATTGAGCATCTAACCCTTGGCTTGGTTTCGGTACTTGGTTATATACACGTTGGAATAAGGATACATTTTGAACGCCTTCTCTCCCTTGTATGTGTCTGTATCTTCCAGAGAGACGACAGGGAAAGAGTATAGTCTAGAGTACATTATTTGGTTTTTCTTGTTTTCGCTGCTCAAAGTTTGGCAGTTCTGTAGCTTCCTAAAACTCTCTTGTTGTTGGTATCTTCTCGGGAAAAGGACGCTCTCTCCTCAGCTTCGCCCTGACATTTTCCTATAGGAGTTTGTGAAGGTAAAAGCTACTTTTTCCCGTCTATATTCTAGATTTTGGTCATTGTTTTGGACAAATTAAGGTATTGGTTTTGCATCTTCGTGTAAGGTGTATCACTCGTAAGGGGATTTAAATACTTATACGTATATAGTTTCGGTACATTTTTAAAAGCCGGGGGTTAAGGCTGCCGACATATCTTTTCTTTGGTTATGGGATACTTGGTTGGGGTTTGTTGTAAGGTGGTAGCTTCCAGGGAATCGTATAGTTGTATATGTGGAAAGGGGCTTTAATGGTCGTCTGACTATTGTTTGGAATACCATTATACGTAGTGTATATCGGCCTTTTTCAGTCTCTCTGTCGAACTTTCTCTGTCTATCTTGAAGTTCATAGGTAGGTAGTAGGTACATAATAGTATATATAAATACCATTCCTGTTAGCGTTATTATTTATTTCTTAAGGCGACGTTACGTAAGCTTGAAAAATATATTTTTTTAGGCGGAAAAAGCTTGTACGTAGTTTTTTCACTGTTTGGTTTGTGAAGGTTTTTTTATAGTTTGGCATTTTGTTGCCGAGTTTCTCGTTCTTTCTACTTGAAGCGTCACTTCTCTTATGTATCTATTGTTAGAGAATTTGTGCTTATTACTCACACACGTCTGCAGGTAGGTTGTAGATGCTATCACCGGGTAATTACTAAACTTGTTTTTCCGGAAGAGTTCCGCATGAGATTATTCCGTAATTCCGTATATACATGAACTGGGGCAATAAAGGTACTTGAAATTAGTTTCTTGATCTAATTCCGGTTGGTGGCTTCCAGCTGAATAAGGTGGTCCAAAATATTTTCATGTCATCATGTTTTGCCGGCACACCGTAGGATAAGCTTTCATTGTAATGCAGGCCAAAAAAACTATCAGCATTATTGGAATCACATCACATGTAACACAAAATAATTTGCAAAGGTGGTTGAGTTTGCATTTGATTAACATGATTAAGCCATTTGTCCAGTATTAATGAGATTGTAAAGGAGTTGATTTGGCCTGTAGAAACAAAAGAAAACATTACGTAACCGCTGTAAATAAGTAACACCGGTATGGGCAGGAGAAAGGCAAACAATTTTTTCTTAGACAAATCTCATTTCCATGTGTTGTTGCACAAGTACTCTTACCCCTACCACCCACAAACATTGTAGGTCTAGCATGTAAATCCATTTTATGTAAGTTTATTGACAATTCGTGGTGCCACTTGTGTTTAATAATAGTCTGGCATGTCATTATTCATGTCAAATTCTTTCGAATAATTGCCAAAAAGGGGTCGAGGCATCCCGACAGTGTCATTGCTGTAGTAGCGTCCCTCAGCTTGTACTTGTTTGAAAGTCTCACGCACCAAATTAAAATTTTAAATAACAATTGTCTTGCATTAGTAAGTTTTAAGTACCTACTTCAGCAGTTAATTATTATGCGTGTTGTTGCACACGCTCTTCAGGCTTAGGTTGCATCACATCTAAATTAATCGCATGGTCATTATTACTGATTCAGACGGTCTCATGTTTTTTTCCCCTAAAGTACATCTTATGCATCTTTTAAGATTGTGACTTATCTGCTTGTAGTGAAGTCTAGATGTTTGTGAATTGTCGTAGTTTCTACAACACTTTATTTTGATTTCAGGTATTTTGGCAAAGGCAGATTTGAATACTATTACAGCCAAAAAAGTTCGCCAGCAACTACAAGATATCCTTAAAGTTGATTTGACTGACAGGTAAAAAGTACTAGAGTTGCAGATATCTATTTAGTGTAGCACACATGTAAATGACTGATGTGATAAGATGCTGGTCGTAGGTCGTAATGTTTGGGAGTTGATATACTAATGCTTTATTTTTATTTTTACACAGACGAAAAGAGATTGATTCAATAGTCATGGAAATTGTTAATACCAGACAAAGCGAATCCGAGGAGCTCGGAAAACGTCGTAAGCAAGAAAGTGGATCTGAAGATGTAAGTTGCATTTTATATTCTTTCGTTGCATTTCGTTAAGGTTTGAAAACGAATCCTCAGTAACTACAATTTTTGCATGAATTGCACCAGGATGGTGATGACGACTACAGTCCCGCGAAGAAGGCCAAGGGTGGATCTGGAGCTGCAGCCCCTGCTGCCAAAGGCGCGAAGAAGGCCGGTGGTACTGGCTATACCAAAACTTGCCGGTTGAGCCCCGAATTGGCACGCGTCATGGGAGAAGATGCCATGGCTCGTCATGAGGTCGTCAAGCGTATGTGGAAGATCATCAAGGAGAAGAACTTGTATGATCCAAAGAACAAGCAGTTCGCCATCTGTAATGACGAACTTCTTCCCATCTTTGGAGTGAAAAGATTCCGGACCTTTGGAATGATGAAGTACTTGAAGAACCACTTTACGGATTAGAAACATTCTTTTTATTTATTTATATTTTTTGGGGACTGAGTGCCGTAATTTTGTATGGACTACATGGAATTGTAAATCACATCTTTTGATGGGGCACAACGGCTGTGTTCTAAGTTTATTATAAAAGTATTCATAAACCCCCTGTAACATCTACAATGATTTATGTTATGCATGCTTGGTGTGTATTGGACTCTCAAAATGTCTTATGTAGATTTTTTTGTTTGGAGTTTCGTGGTCGTGTACTACATACATACATAATATATAATATACCGTGCCGTGTGTGCAAGTGTAACACTTTAAAGTATTGTAAGCTGAAACTTTTTGTAGCATGTAAGCGTACATATGTAATGTACACAGTTTAAATCTTATTGTATTTCGTTAAAAATCCATTTTAACAAGAATACACACGCATGCTTGCAAGCGCCGAGAATGTTGTAGGAACACTGCGTATTGATATCATTCGCTTTTGTTAACCTCAACCAGACAAATAAGTTATTGGATGTCGTAGACATCAGCGTCGTAAAAAAATGAGTCGAGCAAGTATTTTTAGTTACCGTCAACAAAAATACTACAAGTCTTTAAACTTTTCTTCTTACTGTGTAATACGAAACAATAGTAATATAAATACTTTTGGTAGTGTGGTTTGTACTATCTGTGCGTGGTTTTTCAACCTGGTACGAAATTATACATAAATACTAAATACAAAAAAATCGTAGCATTTATTAGTAAAGCTATAGTGTAGGTATATCCAAACTCAATACATTTTGTTACCCTTTCATTTCTGTAGTTTTCCTTCTTCATGGAGGCAGTTCTGTCGATCATATCATTAATGATTATTTATTCGAAATTGTTGAAGACATTTTAATTTTTGCAGTTGACGAAAATATTTGTCATAATTTGAAAAGCTAGACTTTTGTTTTATGATATAATGTAACAAAATGCAAAACTATAGATTTGTATGAAAAATTGACTATTTTACATGAAATTATTGTTGGTTCTGAATTATTCGTGTGAAACTATGATGTTTATGTAATTTTCAATAAAATTCACTTCTTATATTCAATTTGACTATACTGCGATACTGCCGTTGCTCCATCACTACGATATACTATATGTATATTATGCAATTGCAGTACCCTTGATTGCATGTGATGTGACATTAGGTCATTGTAGGAGTTCTGTTTAAAATCTTTCTACGAGTTCAGCCATTCTTCGTCCTTGCAAAAGATTTCTATGCAATAAAACTAATGGAATCTGGCACGTTGAGGTAGAATCGCCTGTTGGGCGTAGTTTCCAATCATTGTTTACTCAAACTGTTGTACTTCTACCGATAGCCCGTACCATTTCATTAGTAGATATAATGATGTAACTTATGTATCTCGACGAGATAATCGAGTCATATGAGGCCTCTATCGTGACCATGAAAAGTAGCAGAGTCCCGTGGTAATAATCAGTTTTGCAATGTATGCACTTGAAAGCAAAGATCAACCTTTTATTTGTGGTGCGTTTTATCACAATACGGCTACCGACAAAAATAAATAATTTTAGACACACACACAACCCAGCGATAAGCGACGACAGTCAAAATTACCGAAATTAAATAGCTTTTATTATTATACCTTTTTAAATTCTTTGAAGTTTTTTTGTATATCGCTTGAAATTATATATAACTTTATTTTTAATTATAATGGTGTTTTCTTCTATAATTGAAAGGGGTATCAGTGTGTATTTTAAAGTCATCCAGTTCACTTGCTTAATAATAGGATATTATTTCTGAAAATTATTCTACATAATCGAAGAAAACTGATGATGACTCTATAGTTTCATGCTTTTCAAAGTATCTTAATAGCAGTTACAATGTTACAAGTATTCAAGAGTATGTATACATATATATGTATGTATTATGTATAGTATATAATATATTATTATGTGTGAATTATATTCTGCATGGTGCGCCTTTTACCACTTCTTTTTGTGCTCATCCATAGACACTCCACCAGGCCCCAGTGAAACGACCATCAGTAACCCACCAATCACAGACAAAGTCTGAAAAGATTAAAGGAGTAATCAGCATTAGATTATGACCGCTGGACACTTCATTAGTGTCGTAATTATTTATTAACGTCATGATATTATCAAAAGACTCCAACCTGGAAGAAATCGTATTTCAAAAAATCTCTCATTGGTTTGTAGGAAGGTATGGTCCACCATGCGTTGAAATAAAAGTTGAGAATGGTCAACCATGCTACTAGGATGAGGGCACTCAATTTCGTTTTGAATCCGATTGTCACCAATACCATTAAAACTGAACCCACAACATTTTGTATCACCTGAAAAACATTCAGTTATAAATATAAATATTTAAATATAAACATATCAAATAATATGAAATATTAAACTGATTTGACTGTGGCACGTGTATGAAAAGAGTACGACTATTAAGCCAATTTCGGTTCCTACTGAATCGGTAAAAATAGCTTACGGGCTTGAATACAAAACATTAAAGAACTTATTAGACATTAGCATACCTGCATAAACGAAAGCTCCATCCTCAATAGCGTGACAAACATAAAAACAAGAAGGACGCGTCCAGTAAGTTGCAAGTACGATTTTGGTTTGTTATCTCCTGCGACAACAAAACAAACACAAAAGATGAGTTGCATTTTTTCTTATTCAAGGTTACACTCAACGAGTATAAGTGGATTAATACGTTCATTTCATCAGTCTATTTAATTTACCCATAGAAGGTACACCGGCTAAAAGACTCTTTGATTCTTGTCTACTCTCGGCCAAGACCAGCAAGAGAGCACCAATAAGAGCGAGGTTTCTCATTAAAAACTGGAAATCCCATAATATGCTGTAGGCCAAAGTCTGAAAATAAATCAAAACAAAACATTAAGCCAGTTGTAAGAGTAGCCTGGTTTGACTGACCACCAATAATGAACATAATCTAGAGTTTAGACGTTAGTCTCAAAGACTTCCGAAAGTCAATTTTAAAGCCAATTCATTTATAGCTAATTCTGAATAAAACACGAAATATTTTTGTATTCTCACCTGAAGAACCACAATGGAAAAAAGAATTGCACACGCGATATCCACTTTAAAGCGCCACAGCACCATAACACATCCACCAAGCTGGCCTGTAATACCAGCAAATATCAAGTTATTACAAACCTTTACAACAGCTTTGGTTTATTTCATACACACAGCCTCACGTCAAACATTAAATCATGATCAATACAAATCTAAATTGACTTGAAATTACCGACTAAATTGATGAGCACAAATAATGTCGCCAGGAAATATCCACAACCCCATGATGCGTCCATGTAATCTCTCTGCTCTGACCACTGCATGTACATCCGAATACCATCTTCAAGAAATGTGGATATAAGACACAGTCGGGCAACATGCGGAAGAATATGTTTGGATCTTCTTAAAATCTGGACAAGAAAACAAAGAAGCAAAACATGAAAGTATGTTCAAAACCCATAGTAAGATCTCTTTTAAATGTGACCATATTTTTTAAAACTAATTTCGACCTATCTGTGAAGCATCAACCCAATCACATCCAGTCACTACACCACCATAACATATTACCCGCTTTCTGTTACAGAACACACTGGACCTTTCGCAACATTTGTCAAAAGTCACATTATGTAAAACTGAATCCCTTCATAATATCCCGTATGCGTGATATTTGTAAATCAGTCCATGTGTTCCGGTCTATTAACCGCATTGCAAATCATTTTCCATTTTTGAATCCACGGATCTTCAAATAGTTTCGAAAGCTTCTAACTGTGTCTTCAAGCTGCCTTTAATCAAAAACCACCAAATTCGCCGAAGCATACCCAATAATGCCTGGAAAATCTGTTCAAATGTCAGCAAAGTTTCAAAAAAATCAGCCCCAGTAGATCCGTATGTCCCTCCAAAAAAATCAATTACTCCACACAAATAAATCCAGACCATATGCCCCGACATGCCCCAGCTCCATCCTCACAAATCCCATTAGGTTACCACACAAATAAACGCAACAAATAGGTACCTGAAAACCTTCAATAATGTCATTTCAAAACAGTCTCAATAAAATCACAAAATTTTTCATAAACCCACCTGATCAGCCACGTCTTCGGCCCTAGCTAAAAGTTCTTCTCTTCCAGGCATGTTGTGAATATTGGGGGATTTCCAAAAATATGGGAAAAGGGAGATAGATTTTTACTTTTTTTTAAAAAAAAATACAGGAATCCACTGGACAGAAGAGATCCAGAAGGATTCTTATATGTGACAAAGGGTTGTCTTTTGATTTTTGAATTGAATATTCCCTTCTTCTTCCACAATGACGTTGACCTCTTTTTCCCAACCAAAAGATTCGCTCCGAAGATAAATATACCTATTCACTACTTGACTATACACAACCTTATTTTTTTTTTCTTTACTAATTGTCCAATATCAAATGGTGTCTATGTACATTTAAAAAAAATCACACAAACAGTAGTTTAACGTATATTTGGAGGAGCACGATGAGTGAGTGGCAAAAACGTGGAATGGCTCTTCTTTTTTTTTTCTTCACTTTTTCCCGAAGTCCCTTCTCTTTTTCCCAATTGAACCTGTAGCAAAAGTCGGCCTTTTATATGATCACACGTTTTCTCTTTTTTTTCGTCTTCAAAATAATATCACAAAATTCATATCGACCTTTTTTCCCTTTAATGTCTATATATTTATTGTATATAATATAATATAGGGAAAAACCATGTGTTTCACCAGGATATACTTGAATTTGAATGATTGCCAGTTGCCAGTGCTTTCACTTGTGGTCTCTTCAATGATAAAGGGAGAAGCTATATATTTGTTGAGAGAGTAGTTATATGATTATTTAGAAAAATACAAATATTATAATAATGGTGTGGTATATATATGATGTGGACGCTTCTGTCCTCGGATTCCCCCTACTGATCACTGCCAACGTCGACAACTGTCAAGGCACGAGCCTCAAGGACGGAGACGTTCCCCAGGCCGGCCAGAGAGGGCTTGCCACACTTTGAAACTGGCTGGGTGCCACCTTTGCAATTCGTGCGGGCAAGGCAGAAAAATAATAAAATGGAATTTCGTCTCACTTATCCCCGAAATAGAGTTTCTTTAAGGGTTGAAGTTCAATTTTGCGAGTATAAATTTATATAATAAGCCCATTACACATATAGGTATAGTTATATTTTTATAGCAAATAGAATTTATCGAGTAGCAATTTAAATAGCCAATTGAATTTATCGAGTAGCACTTAAAATAGCCAGTAGAATTTCGCGAGTAGCAATTTAAATAGCCAATTGACTTTATCGAGTAGCAATTAAAATAGCCAGTAGAATTTATCGAGTAGCAATTTAAATAGACAATTTAATTTATTGAGTAACAATTAAAATTGCCAATAGAATTTATTGAGTAACAATTAAAATTGCCAATAGAATTTATTGAGTAACAATTTAAATTGCCAATAGATTTGATCGAGTAGCAATTTAAATAGCAATTTGAGTTTATCGAGTAGCAATTTAAATACCAGTAGCAATTTAAATAGCAGGAGCAATTTAAATAGCAGTAGCAATTTAAATAGCAGTAGCAATTTAAATAGCAGTAGCAATTTAAATAGCAGGAGCAATTTAAATAGGAAATTGAATTTGTGAGTAGCAATTTAAATAGCAAATTGAATTTGTGAGTAGCAATTTAAATAGCAAATAGAATTTGTGAGTACATAACATTTTAAATAGCAAATAGAATTTGTGAGTACATAACAATTTAAATAGCAAATTGAATTTGTGAGTAGCAATTTAAATAGCAAACAGAATTTGTGAGTACATAACAATTTAAATAGCAAATAGAATTTGTGTGTAACAGTTTAAATAGCAAATTGAATTTGTGTGTAACAATTTAAATAGCAAATTGAATTTGTGAGTACATAACAATTTAAATAGCAAATTGAATTTGTGAGTACATAAC
>JAQGBT010006454.1:0-12467 GCA_034698585.1 Disparrhopalites patrizii
ATTTTTATTGAAATTAATTTTTATTTATTTTTATTGAAATTAATTTTTATTTATTTTTATTGAAATTAATTTTTATTTATTTTTATTGAAATTAATTTTTATTGAAATTGATTTTTTTGTTTTTTTTATTGAAGGTAATATTTAATTTATTGGAAGCAATTTTGTACTTTCATGTAAATTAATTTTTTCGACCTTAACAAATTAGCTTTAATAGAGAATTTCCTCCCATTAAATGAAGTGTAAAATGTCGAGTCTGTCCCAGTGTGTGCATTGAAATTTTAAATTCAAACTTTAAGTTGCTCTAAATTCACCCGACGTAACACCGGAAAAGCATCGGATTTTTTTATTGATAAATAGTTCGGAGAAAAGTTACTTTCTCCAAGCTTTCTAGCCCTTAAAAAGTTTTTAAAATCTCACGACTTTGCTTTTTGGGGGCAATACTTAAAAATTTGCAGATTCTCCAATACTACAGTATACTTGTGGTACTTTTAATTCAACCTGCATGCCTGATGGAACGTGCTACAGAGGTAATCGGTGGGAAAGAGAGAAAGTGAGATGTAGAGAGAGAGAGAGAGAGAGAGAGAGAAAGGCAGAGAGACGGAGAATATAAAATGAAGGTGAAATGGTTCAAAAAATGACATCACACAGAATGGAAAATGAGTCTGAGCTATCTCGCATGTGTAATTCTATGTAAAAATATGGGGAAAGGTGCATGGGAGAAAGCAAGTGAAAGCAGTTTTTGACGGCGTCAAGAGAATAAAAAAGAGGAGAAAGTTTTTCATGAAAATTCTATTAGCCTTCCATTGACCTTTAACAATTTGGGATGCACGTGGAAAAAATTTCCAACTCCAAAATCTTTTTATCTGGCCCAAACGTACCCTGAACGTGTGTATATGCTTGTATTTATAGGCAAAGTAAATATTTTTTATTCACATGTGCGTGCCCAGCTGGAAAGAGAAAGCTTTTAAAAATTTTCAGCCTTCGACTGCAGCAAAGACGAATGCAATTATATTTAATGGCTATAGTCACAAATAAAATTTTAAAAAATATGTAGATACATAGTCTATTTCTAGAGAAAAAATATAAGAAAAAAGCATATCGTATCCCATGTCCGTTTTTATATTGAAATTGTTTAAGAAAAAGTAGCAGAAGGTAAAAATGGGAAGAACAGATTTTAGTTTGTTCCAATTTCCAATCAAGTGTGGCCAACTTATATTACACACGAGGCAATTTAGCAGCTCAAGGAAAGGGAGATTTTGGGAAGAAATTGTGCCGGATGATTATTTCCTATTAATAGTAATTATTTTTTGGGAAGGACAATGCACTCCTATTGGTATAAAAGTATAAAAATATACGTATAATAGAACTAGGAACGTCTGGAAAAGGAAAGGTGACCATAGCCGTTGGTGACATCGGGGAGAGAGAGGCTATATAATCCACATGGTACCCTCGTGGCTTAAATGTGGTTTAAGAAACGCGGATTATCTGTATGATTTCCTTCGGCAAAAGGATGTGGCAGCAAATAAATAGAGTTTGTCAGACTTGATTACATGGATTTTGGAGGGAAATGTAGGACACATCTGTGACATTTCTAGGGCGATAGATGAAATGTCATCTTTGAAATTACTATTATGTGGGTTGGAAAACATTTTTGTTGGTGTCAGAATTAATTTTGTTTTTTGGTGTAGTTTCTATTCTTGTAGTTATTTGTTTTCAATATTATTTAGGCTTAATCTGCTCCAAATTCGCCGCTTTCTACGTTTTAACTTTTTGTTGTGTTAGTACATATTGGAAGGCTTTCTCGTTCACTTTCCGAGCTTTTCCTTGCTTTCTCCACTACGTTGTTCCCGCCAAGAATGGAAGATGTTCTCTTCCGTTTTTTGGTGTATTTCTGCACTTGATTTAATCTATATTTCATTCGGTTTTTTGGCCTCCTTTTTGTTTGTATTTTTCTGTCTCTTTTTTGTTTGTATTTTTCTGGCTCTTTTTTCCTTGTATTTTTCTGCCTATTTTTTCCTTGTATTTTTCTGCCTATTTTTTCCTTGTATTTTTCTGCCTATTTTTTTTTGTATTTTTCTGCCTCTTTTTTTCTTTGTATTTTTCTGCCTCTTTTTTTCTTTGTATTTTTCTGCCTCATTTTCCTTTGTATTTTTCTGCCTCTTTTTTCTCGTTGTATTTTTGATCTTATTTTTCTTTGGTTTGTTCTATTATTTCCTTAATTTTTTCTGCCTACTTCTTCTGTGATTTTATCGGAATACCGAATCCGGGATTGCTATGTAAAAGAGTGTGAAGACACATCTGGATTTCTGCTATACTAGATGATATCCATGCATGTCTCAGCATGGGCTGCTTATCCAATAATAATGGAATGCTACCCGGCAATCCCCGGTTAATGTACCACATACGTATGTGGTGGTCGGTGCGATTTTTTTAAAATGAAAAACAAACAGACTGCTGGACATGGAAGCCTAGTCATTGGGGGCTGTGGGAGTGTATATCCATACGTATGGGCGTAACTTATTAAATAAACAAGGCACTCTTCTCCCACTGAGACCGCTTTATAATCACAGTTGTTAAAAAGTGGCTTTCACCCCTTCCTCGTCCTGGGCAAGCTCCAGTGATGCTCACTCTCCATTTGGGTGGAATTCGGCTCAGTTTTTTTTTTGTGTGAATGTAAATAGGGAAAGCAGTGATTGGGAATCAAAAGGCGAGGGCGAGAGAGAGAAACGTTGGATCGGCGGTAAGTTAACCGCATCTCGTTAGTCGGAGGAAGCCATGGTCACACATATAAAGATTAGATTTAAAACCAACGCGATGTGGTGGCAGGTGATGGGATATTTACATACATACAATAAAGGGAATAAACAGCTAAAAAGAGCAGAGGCGGTCGATAGTGATGTGCATACATACATTCCATATGCATACATATGTACATACACACATATGTATATGCGCATAGACAAACCTGCCTTTTTCGAACAAACGTTCAGAAGTCCATGAAATTCTATCTACAAATAATTTATCCTCTTTTTTTTACCATTCTACTTTAATCTGTCCTGTTTTTATCTGAGTCAAAGTCCATTCGTTGTCTCTTTCATCCAAATTCATTTCCCTTTTTTTCTCCCTAATCCCATCTAGTTTTTATGTTGTTTTCTACACTTTATTATCTCAGTTTTGTTTTTACATTTTTCTTGTTTCCAGTATAGTTACTTTGATTTCTTCATATCTTCCTATCTTGATTCTGTTTTTGATTTCTCAATTACAGCTCAATTTTGTGTTTTTATTACTCTCTATTCCTTCAGGTTTTATTTCTCTCAGTGGTCTTCCTTTTTCTCTTTTTACTTCTTTCTCGTCACGTTCTCTCTTTCTCTTATATCAACTTCTCCCTCTGGTTTGTTTTTACCTTCCAATCCTCGGGTATCTATTTAACCGATTTATTTTATAATAAAATATTATTTTATAATAACATATTTATTTTATAATAAATAAATAAATAAATAAATAAAGGAAGCATCTGCTCCTGTATTAATGTACCCATGTTTCTGTCTTTATTTACATATTCACCGTCTGTGGTATAAGCTGATCCCCGTTTACGATTTAATTGCATTTGCAGAGTACGTTTCACCCAATTCCTGTCATAATCCCTTCCATCCAGCCGCTATTTGCGTACCTGTCGACCGGTTGCCATGTTTACTCGTATATGAATTTTCCTTTTGTTTGATCCTTTCCAATTGAAATCATACCATTTGGAGATTTAATGACATGCCCCATGTACCATCTCAAAGAGATTTTTCAAAGAGAAATTCACACGAGGAAAGTTATTTTGGAGGGAAATACCACGAGAAAAATACATACATATGTCCTAACTGCCTACGTACATATGTACACGTTAGATTTGAAAATATTGGAGGAAGCTGGTTCACCGCCTCGGATCAGATTCTCCTTCATTCTCACACTTCCCTCTCCTTATTACCTGCCGTGGTTATTTCCCTATCGCATCAAATGTCAAATCAAATTTCCCTCCTAGTTTGCTGGAGGATATAGGAAAAATGTGGGATGGAAGGGGTAGGAAAAAAAGAATAGTTTGAGGGTGGCTGGAAGGAAAGAAATTTTTTTGTTGAAGGAAGTGTCTAGTAAAATAAATAAGGGTATGCTACATACTAGTAAATCGTAGGGAACGAAGGAAAAAATGACAACATGGCAGAGACCGAATGTCCCATAGAAACATAACGGGGATTTTGTGGATAAAAAAATATGGAGAAGTACAAAAATTGTATGTGTTTGGCCGGAATGTGAGAAGTGCAATGGGGATAAAATAGAATGGGGAGATGCGGGTGAAGAGAGAGAAAGAGAGCGAGATAAAGAAAGAGAAAGTGAGAGAGACAGCGTTGAAAGAGAAAGGCCGATGGACAACTTGAAGGTTGGCGGGAAAAAAGGATGAGAATGGCTAGAAGCCATGGAAAGAGAAAGTGTCCGGGCGGAGAAATAGTGGAAAGGAAGGACAAAGAATGGGAAAAAAGTGGTGAAGTGCACAAAAGCAAAGAGGGAAAGTCTTGAAGGAGGGATGAGAGTGAATGAAACATATGTCTTTGCCGGTAGGCAAGTTTAATCTCATCGAAAGGGAACTGAAGCGTATTATTTCCGTATATATAAGCAAGCCATTGCACATCAACATCACACCCTTCTTGAGTGATCAAAGCAGAGAATAGCTTTCTCTTTTCCTCTTTTCCAAAAACCTCCAAGGCGTCAGGATTTTCTCCATGTTTTTCTTTCTGCTTTCACAATATGCGCGTTTCTTTTTATTTCTTTCTCCAATTTTGCCTTCTTTCACTTTGTTCTTTTTCTTTCTCCAAGTTACTTTCACCCTCTCAAACTTTCGTTTTTTCTCTCCGACCTTCTATTTCGTTTTCTATCCAACTTTCTTTTACTTTCACTGAATTAGACTTCCCGATTCCTTGAATTTTGTGCTGACTTTCTTTCAATTTCTCTTTCCGATCCTCTCTGATTTTCTCTTTCCGACGTTCTCTGAATTTCTCTTTACGACTTGCTTTAAATTTCTTTTTCCGACTCTCTCTAAATTTCTCTTTCTTTGACTTTGTTTTTATTAAATTTCTCTTCCAGGCTATCTGTTCTAAACATATTCTCTTTCCTTTGATATCCCGAAATTTCTCTTCCTTTAATTCTCCTACATTAATTTTCTTTCCTGTTTTTCCTTTTGCTGGACTTTCTGGTTTTTTATATCTTCGACTTTTCCTTTCTTTCTGTATTTCCTATAGTATCTCTTTTTTTCCGATTTTCTGCTTTTAATTAATTTTCTGATTTTAATTTTATCTCTCCCTTCAACGTTTGTTTTCTTCGTTTTGTTTTTCACTCTACATACATATATTCTTCGTTTTATAAAAATATATTTTACACTATTTTTCTGTTTTCTTGGTTTGCTTTTTTCGCGGTATTTTTCTAGTATTTCTTTATTTTCATTTGTCTCCCTGTATTTTTCTTTTTATCGATTTTTATTTGTCTCCATGTTTTTTTGTTTAATTTCTCTCTCTCTCCAACGACCTGTTTCTTCACCCATTATTCCTTCTGTTTCCTGTCTCATCTATTTCCTCTTATATCCCTGTCTATATGTTTTTTTTATATATTTGGATTCCTTATTCCCATCAAAAAAATGTCATGGTGGTAGTAAAGTGCGTAGAATATTTTTGGCAGCGACAAGGATGTACTTGAAAAGACAGTGAATAAAAGTCACAGATTACACTTCCTGCATGTGTGTGCATCCGCAAGAGAGAGAGAGGGAGAGAGGACAACATTCCATCGCAGTACATCAGAAGCAGGACATTTCCTTTTTGTGAGTCGGGATCATATGCTTTCGATATGTAGATATAAGTATAACCCACCACAACAAGGCGCCTATTCCAAGAGATTTCCCTGAAGTTTGTTGCTTATCAACGTGTGAAATACGATCCATTTCATCTTCCATCTACCGAGAGGAAATTCTTTTGAGCACCAAGTCTCCTTCTTCTCTTTTCATTTTCCTCTTTCTCCCATTTTCCCGAGCGTTTATTCAAATGTATGCCTCTTTTCCTCTCCTCGTCGTCGGCGTCGTAGAATATTCCTTCCTCCTTTAAGATCCTTTTTCGTTCCTCTCACTTTCACTCTGAGTGTGCCTAACTTTTCATCCTGCCTTCTTCTTCTTCTTCTTCTCTCTCTCTCTCTTTCTGGGTTCCATTACCTCCAAATTGCTTTCCTCTCCTGGAAGGTGTGAAAGAATCTGGGAAGGAGGAGGAAGTAAATCTTCCCGCACCTTTCGTGAAAGGTACACTGAATTTACGGGAGAGCATAAATATAAACAACTTCCTCCTTTCTCTTCCATTTGCCGGGACAAGCCGCAAAAGCGGACACATTTTACCATTACCTTTTTTTCCTTGGAGCTACTTACAACCTAGAAAATATAGATTTTCTCCTTGGTTTACTATAAAAGATGCAAACCTTTGGGTAGATGCAAGGGACAAAGGAACTTCTAATTACCGGGGACAATACTGCCATCAAATACTGTGGTAAAACGTGAAAAAATAAAAACAAATACGTCCAATGCTATTAAGAGATATTGGTCACATTAATGTGAAGGGCAATATGGATTTACATATTTTTCCAGAAAATTCCTCCATCCAATCATTTTGCTGCAATTTTTGGACTTATTTACAGAAGATGTTCTCTTCACCGGAAATAATATGAATGTCATTTGGGCGGGAAATTGAAATCAGGAAAGGCGGGTTATGGGGGAGATTCGTAGGACACAAGATTGATGGGGTTATGTAAACAAAAAGGAATGGCTTAACTACAGAAGTTCTCTTGCATGGGTGAAAGGAGAGGGAATTTCGGATGTACAAAGCAGGGCAAAAGTACATCCTATTTCCTATGTTTGTACGAGTAATCTGGGGAGGAAAGGTGAGGGAGCTGGTGCCGAAGGATCGACAAATTGCAGAGGGTGGAGAGGCTCTGGAGATTGAATGGAATGAAATAAGTCAAGTGAATGGAAAGAAATAAGATGAGGATGAGTGAGCGGCGGAGAGACGGACAAGAAAGAGAGAGAGAAAAATAATAATTCCGAATTATAAAGGAGAGTTCACAAGGTGGGAAAAGTAGGGAATCCGTTGGAAAATGAACACAAAGAAAGTAGTCTACAGAAATACAAGGTATAATTAGAGCGGGTCAAACAATGCAAATGCAAACACGTACATTTTCAGGATCTGCAAAAAGTGAAAATATGAACAAAAGAAAGGGAAAGTTCTGAAAAGAAGAGAAAACCAGGAAAAGAGAAACTGCAGAAAAAGAGAAAGCCAAAATATAGAAAATGACATAAAAAAGAGAATGCCAGACAAAGAGAAAATTTAAGAAAAAGATAATGCCAGACAAAGAGAAAATTACTGAAAAAAAGATAACCAGATAACATGAAAATTAGAAAAAGAGAATGCCAGCCCAAGAAACATTTATAGAAAAAAGAGAAAGTCAAACAGAAAATAAAGAAAAAAGGCGAAAGTCAGACAAAAAGAAAATTACGGGAAAAAGACAAAGTCAGACAAAGAGAAAATTACCAGAAAAAGAGAAAGTCGGACAAAGATAAAATTACAAAAGAAAGAGAAAGCCAGACAAACAGAAAATTACAGAAGGAAGAAAAAGTCAGAAAAAGAGAAAACTACAGAAGGAAGAGAAAGTCAGACAAAAAGAAAATTACAGAAGGAAGAGAAAGTCAGACAAAGAGAAAATTACAGAAGAAAGAGAAAGTCAGACAAACAGAAAATTACAGAAGGAAGAGAAAGTCAGACAGAGAAAATTACAGAAGAAAGAGAAAACACTTGAAAGCTAGTACGTCACAAAAAGGTTTAATTCTGGGAAATATAGAGAGCCAGAAAAAGAGAAAGCACTAGCAACAAGGCAGTGATTTTTACAATTACAAAGAGAGTGTCAAAAATTTAGGGAGACTATAGTAACACAAAAAGAGACACGATATAGTAAGGAAAGTAATAACAAAAATACAAGATATTACAAAATCTCCAGCACTTTGCAAATACTCGGAGTATAGCTTTAATATTTTTAAATAAGGGAACCAAAAATCCTAACGCCGCCCCCTTTTCCTCCTCAACCCTTTCCCCCGACAGGGCCTCTGAAGCATGAAACGTCAACTGAACCGATAAATAACTTCCCTGATTTCCCCCCGATCAATTTCCCACCCTCCGAGAGAGCGTCAATGTGCGGGGGATTAAACAAACAACTGGTGTTCTCAACCTCCTCCGTCCTTTCCTCCTCATCTTTTTCCCCTCCACATTTCCACACTAATGTACATAAATGCCGGGCTTTATACGGAGAAATCTCTTCCCAGGTCCTTTGCCAAGGGCGTGTGAAACCCGTTTTTTTTATTTAACAAACCCTTACTAGATTTGTACATATATATACACATAATGTACATATATACAATCATATGTATGTGGCACAGAATTTATGCCAGTATAATATTTGGTTTCCTCTATAATTCCTGTATATATTATTCCAGAGTATATATTCTTCCATATGTACAGAGATTTTTTTCACACTTTCCTTCCTCATTTTGAGGAGCAAAATCCTAGAGCGCCACTTTTTTGTAGGAAAAAAAAATCCTGTATTGTGGCAGGCTGGCATCCGCCAATGTTATGATATGAAATATCCGGAGGGCTATATTGGCGAAATATTGATCAACCGTATACGACGGAGTATAATGGTATTTAGAGAGGCTAGATATTCTATGGGTAATGTATGTTTACTATTTTTTTCTACCACTAATGATATAGTAGAAATGTGCATTAGACTATCGTGAGAAATATCGTGTCAGAAATGTGGAAAATTGGATCTGTGTTTGCGAATAAAATATCCTGGAAATGGGAAAGGTGAAAGTTTGGCAAAATTTGCTTTTAAAAAACGTTTTGGTACGGTCATTTTTGGGGCTTTGACCTTTGACATGAGCACCTTCTGTTCCTGGGCCAATTATAAAGGAGTATAGAACTGTTTATGGATTAATGCTTGAACCTTAATTTTATTGATTAGTATATGTATGAAAGTGGTTTTTATGGAATAATATTTCATAAAAACCACGCGTTAAAATTAACGTTTTTCCCGATTTTTCTATATTATTAGAAATGATAAGATACAACCTGGAATAGGTCAGATTTATTTCGGCTGAGTTTTTCTTTATAGTACAAATACATCCAGGATGCCTTTGTGTTTTGATGAAAAACGTAGAGCAATTTTGGTCAAAAATCCCCGTAATTCAGCTTTGCAATGCAAATCCAACGCATGCAAATGCTGTCTACAAACGTTAGTGAAAAATATAAATTATATTAATGGGATAAAAAGCACTAATATTAATTTATCTGGAACGGAACCAACCCCGCATTCTCACGCAGGTGTGAGCTATTGTATTTCTGGTCATTTCCTCCATCCAATAAAAAATGCTGGTCTACCTTTTCACATTATTTTTACCTTATTATCTCTATCTATTTTCCTCTGTAACTTATGTCCCCTTTTTCATCAAAAAATCCCCTTAATTTCTATCTCCCAGCTTTCCCCTTTGTTCGGGAACATTGCGTGAGTCTTTCACTTTGGGGACTTGGGCATTAAATAATGTGTAAAGGGAAAGTGGGGACAGACTCTGTATGACTACAGAAAATCCACATCCCGGGAAGACATGTGGCTTTTGTATCCCCTTATATTCTCCCGTGTGTACAAATATGTATGTATATTCCCATATACAAATGTGTGTATTTCCAAAATGGAGACAAACCAACACGTGCTTCTGTCCCGCTGCTGTCCCCAATGAATGAATAAATGGAGAGACGGGAGGTTCCGGGAAGGCATTGGAGGAGCAATATTATTATTTCCCGCTACGCGACAGAGGAGAAATTACCCGGAAATTCCTTAAATATTAACTGGCGAAGGGGGAAATTGTTGATACTAATGCTTTTATTATAAATAATATTAATTTTGTACATGTATACATACGTACACATATATGTACACATGTACTTATATGTATACAAATATGATTTCCCACTCACGGGATCACATTCTTCTTCGGGGGTGAGCGTGTATGTTTGTTTTCGCTGGTTTTATTTATTCTTCCCCTACGGCTAATGATTTCCTGGGCTCCATGTTTGTGCGTATGCATATGCGTGTGTGTTGATGTACGCAGGATAATAAAGGCCGGGAGAGAGGGAGAAGGAGACAAAAGCGTTGGAGAGGGCCAGTATCACCTGCGATAAATTTATACACATTCCGTGTCAACTGTAATTTAATTACGTTTCTCCTCCCTTCCGGGTACTATATGGGAGTCTCTTGTCTCTCTTCACCATCCTTCTCCCTTTAACATTCTTCTATCCATCTCCGTCTCTTTGCCCTTCTAATCTCTTGATTTCTACTTCTGTCCCTTTTCGTTTCTCTGTCAAGAACAAAATGGGAAAGGGAGAGCGAAAAGATAAAGAAAGGGAGATAACGCTATCTCCCTTTCTTTATCTCTCTTTATTTCTCTTTCACTATCTCCCTTTCTTTATCTCTCTTTATTTCTCTTTCACTATCCCCTTTTCGTTATCTCTCTTTCTCTCCCTTGCTACCAATTTCTCTTTTCATCTCTGTTTCCCTCTAGTATATGTTTCTTTATCTCCCGTTCTTTCTCTCTTTCCTTGATTCTGCCTCTCCTTTGTCTCTTTCATTACTTTTATCTCTGTTTCACTGTCTCCCTTTTTCTATCTTTGTTTCTCGTTCTGTCTCCCTTTTTCTATCTTTGTTTCTCGTTCTGTCTCTTTCTTTCTCTCTTTTCCTCTCCCTTTACTTCTCTCTCCTTCACTTTCTGTCGGTCTCGCTTTTTCCTGCCTCTTTTTAATGTCTTTCACTTTCTTTCGCTCCTTCGCTCTCGCTTTTTCTCGTCTTTCTTTTAATTTCTTTCACTTTCTTTTTCTCCTTCGCTCTATCTTTTTCTCGTCTTTATTTTAATTTCTTTCCCTTTCTTTCTCTCTTTTGCTCTCGATTTTTCTTGTCTCTCTTCCAATTTCTTTCACCTTCTTTCTTTCTCTACTGCTTTTCATCTTTTTTATCTCTTTTCATTTTGCGTAATTCCTCTCGTTCTTTTCCTCTTGCTCCATCTCCTGCTCTCCGTTTTTCACGTTGTCTCGCTTTCTCTTTTTTTTTTACTTTATTGCTCTGTCTCTGTCTCTGTCTCTCTGTCTCTCTCTCTCTCTATTACTCGGTATCCCTGTCTTTCACCCTCGTGCTGCCACTTTTACAGTCTTTATCTATTTTTATCTTTCACTCTCCTCGTTTCTAACCTTTGTCTCTCTCTTCTCTCAAAATTTCTATTTCCATATCGTTCTCTCTCGTTACCTCGGCATCTCTCATAGTCTCCCTTGCTTCTCTGCAATCTCCGCTCGCACTTTATCGGCTTTTCCTTTACGCTCTTGGTCCTTGCTCTTCGGTTCTTTCTGGTTCGTTCCCGACTTTTTATTTGTATGTTAATCAGAGAAACGTGGAAAAAGTAGTCACTCCTAGCCTCCCCATCTCTCCCTTATGGCCCTCCCCGTGCTTTACCGGTGGTATCCATGTGTCACACATGGACGCTCGGAAGCTCCCCACAAGTTGCATAGAGCCTGTAATAATCATGTTAGGCCCACTACTCCACCGAAAGCTCCAACTTTATTAAACCAGGATTCGTGAACATCCCAATTACTGTGAAAATGTTTCTTTCATCACGGCCCACCGCAATGTGTGTGGGGTTTTATGGATGGAGAGGAGGAAGGGGACATTTGGGAAAGACATATTGTGTGAGAGAGAGAGAGAGAGAGAAAGAGAAGCCATCCTACACCCACACAATGTCGTCAAGTATATTAAAAAACACGTGTGCCTCTAATCACCTGACCAGGCAGACATGTGGGAGTCCCATGGTGAAAGTACTACTTCTATGGCCTCACCAACATTATTACGTGTCATTTGCTCAGGTATTTCCGTCTCAATATCCGACATTTTTGTGTCTCTGTATATTTTCTATCGCGCTATTCCCTAGTTTAATTTTATCCGTATTCTCTCTTTTTGGTTACTTTCTCTCTTATTCTTCACATTCAGACTTGCTTTAACCCTTTCCTTCTTGCTCTATCTTTCGCTTTCTACTTACGTCTCTCTCTCTCATTCTCGTTACTTCTCTCTCTTTCTATCTCTCTAATCTATAGCTCTTGTTCTCTCACTATTTTTCATTATCTTCACTTCTCCCGATCTTTATCTCTTATTGCTTTAATTGTTTTTACTACTTGCTCTTTCTATATTTTTCTCTCTTTCTCTTTCTTGATTTTTCTCTCACTTCCTTTCTCTCTCTTCATCTCTATTTTTTCTCTCACTTCCTTTCTCTCTTTATCTCTATTTTTCTCTCACTTCCTTTCTCTCTTTATCTCTAT
>JAQGBT010006455.1:0-12465 GCA_034698585.1 Disparrhopalites patrizii
ATCAGTTTAAATTTGTCAAGGATTTATCAATCAGTTTAAATTTGTCAAGGATTTATCAATCAGTTTAAATTTGTCAAGGATTTATCAATCAGTTTAAATTTGTCAAAATTCGAATTGTTTATATATGCATATGAAAATTGCAAATTATAGCTACTTAACCATGTGACTTTTATGTTGAGACAGGCATCTCCAGTGCAAAGGCCTTAAACCATCAGTGTACACCAACGTCTGCTTCTACGCCACTAAAGGTGGCCTGCCTATTGACCTCATCCTGATAGCCGGTGTTTGTGTCCTACAAATTTGGAGTAAAATCTCATATATTGCATATTATTGGTTATTACGTTTTGCTTATTATATATGTATTGCTTTTCATTTTGTTGAATTTTGCACTAATGCATTTAGTGCACATTTATTGTCATATAAATACACTCATCATCATAAATTAGAATAAGTACATATCATTGCTTCGAAAAATTTGTACCTCAGCTACAATTAAATACTGGTTTTTCTGAATTTGCAGTGGAAGTGCTTCTCCTCGGACGTGCCCCTTTTCCCTCGATTGCCAATCACATCACAATTGCTATGTGTTTTAGCCTGGCAGCGGTCATATCCTTGATAAACTACAAGATGCAAATGTTTCCCCGGTGCGAATACATTCTCCTGGCTTTTGCCATGACTATCGAGGCGGTAACCTTTGCCCATCATAAGCACACGTCTCCGTCGGCAGACTGGCAGCACTTGGAATCTACTGTACGATACAACCTTTAATTAATTCAGCACTTACGATTGTTGTTATAGATGTAGGTGGCATAATTAATTTCCTCAAAAATAAATGTGATTTGTCATTTTGTAATGCAGATTCACTGGCTCCTCTTACTCTCCTCTTTGGCTATGGTGGCCGCTCTCCTAATGGAAATGTACCAGCTGCACAGCGTGCTTGTGGGACTCACCAGAGCTTTTCTGTTCGTCGTGCATGGCTTCTGGTACATTTTCGCTGGGATTGGCCTATACACGCAGGCATTCGGTAATTGGTGGCTTCACCGGGTTAGGGAGGATGTTAGCGCCACGGAGCTGGTATATAGATATACATACATATAATGTAGAATTTGTTTAGTAATTTAAATTTTTTTCTGGAGGCTTTTTATTAACGTAAAGTTTTTAAAAAATATAAAATTATTATTTGAATATGTATTATATTTAAATGATATTTTTCCAGGAGATGGTCACGTGCTTTTGCATCTCTAACATTCTCGGGATTATATACGCTGCTGGATGTCTCGTGGCCTCACATTGGCTGATTACAGTCATCGGCAATAACTTTTAAGAACATTAATTTTGGCAGTATAAGCAAGATACCCGGTCACTTTTAGCACGTTTTGTTGTTTCGAAAAATTTCTCCTTCTAAATTTGTAAGCGCACTGGTTAATCACTTGATGGTATCGACATCAAAATCAGTTTTCGTAACGCCTATCGGCCAATTTGATTGTGCGAATAACCAATTGCTTGGTATAATAAATTTTTTAGCTGAATTAATGCAATGTACAAATGGAGAACGTTTTCGCTTGGATTTACTCTACCGAATAGAATATAAAATTCATTCTTCATCTCACGCTGATCTCAATAAAGAATTCAGACAATATAGTATAATTTAAGTGGGCACGATGTACACATAACAATGACAGCAATACGAATGTCAAATGGCGAACAATGCAAAAATTGACTTTAGTATCGTCGAGCTTTGCAGGGATTAGTACCATACCCTGCAATCTGATATCAGACGCCGATCACCATGCATTTAATTTGCCTTGCGCTGGTCCCTTTATTAGTGTGTCTTGATGTGCTTCGAACGAATGGCAAAGAATCCAGAAAAAGTTCCCCACAATCCTTTTCGTTTTTGGAAGATCGATGCGCGCTGGAGTTAAAATTTGCGGAAAAGTTGAGGTCTGCTTTGTATCGGCTCAATTCAACTGGCCAATCATTGGCTGAAGCGTGAGTGCTTGCGAGAATTTGAAGACAATTGTCGAGAATTTGTATTCAGCGAGGATTTGTATTCAGTGTGAATTTGTATTTTCGCTTGTCTTACGTGCAATATAGCGAAATTTATATTTAAGAAGTAGTTCATTTTTTACAGAAATTGTTTGCTGACGAAATAAGTACCAGAGATAGGTTAATTACCAATATTTAAGTAGTGACTAAAACATTTAATGACTCCCAATTTTTCCCCAAATATAAAATTATTCGCTTAATTACTGGGAAATTATTTTCAGAGTAATGAGTAAATTAGTTAATTAACTTATCTATTTTTCGAATTATTAATTACATACTTTTTTTAATTACTTTTACTATTTATTCAAATACTAATTACAGTTAGTAATTAGTTTGAAAGTTAACATCTGCTGGGCACTTGGTATTAATTTTAGCGTTTGTAGGATACGGAAACTCATGACAAGCATTTTTGATATATGATTCGGCATATTACTTAAGACAAAGGTACGTACTATGTATATGTGTGTATGTTATAAAACGTTGCAAAAGCGAAATAACACTGCATAACCACATTTAAACATAAGGTGCAAGCTTTGAAAAGTCGAATGTTCCGTTTCTAACACGAAACATAAACAATAACCGGAAGGATTTAGAATTGCAAGCAGACTCAAATATTACAATGTTTTGAATAAACTAATTATGTTAATTCTGTCAGTAAATCAAATAATAATCTGTTTATAAGCTTTGCTGACTATTTTGTCCATGTATATTCCAGTTTTACGGTGGGCTACGAAGACATTTCGAAATAAACTTTAATTTTTCTGAGTCTTTTTTCCATTCAATTTTTCTAGTAATTAATAATAGCTACTTTTTCATAAAGTTATTGGAGTACAAATTCGTAATTAGAATTTTACCTGCGCTGAGTTTAAATTTTAAGTAGTAATTAGTATCTAGAATTTCTAAAATAATAATTACCGCCTTTTAATGTCTAATTGAATTAGTAATTATTACTTAAGTAATTAATTAGAACCTGTCACTGATAGGTACCTAAAGGAATTTAAGGAGGACACAGAAGGACTGCGTGGATTTGACAATCCCGACGTGAAAGCCAAATGCTACGCCGTGGCGTCTAATCCCATTGCCATTTATCACATGATAACCCGGGACATTCATGAACTTGACAAGCTCACTAAATTTTTCGAAGAAACGGAAGGTTATAGGAAAATGTGTACACATTTTTTATTGATACATAAAATAATATAGCAAATTTATCTGCAATTTATTCTTCAGCAAAAATAGAATTTCTATCTCCTAGATCCATTAATGCAGGAATTCCCGGCGGACATGCGATTTTCTGACGAAGGTTTTATCGATGCGTGCTTGAATGTTGTTCACATTTGTTTCGTCTACAATTTGAATGTAACAGAAGTAAGAACTCTAACCATGTTGGTCTCTCCAAGTATAAATTTTGAATTAATGTGCACATCCCTTGAAGTTCCAAATGCGTATAAATTTGCACTTAAAACGGAATTATCGTCCGTTCTGTTCGTTAGGTGGCCAAAGGAAATTTCTTGGGAATTGAAACAGGGGTGAAACTGAAAGCGAAGCACTGTGCGGAATTACAGCATTACGCCCGGGAATATGGGAACAAACAAACTATTGCCGTAGAATTGGCGGAACTCACCCTGGAAAAAGCTGAGGTTGATGGAACTGTGTGCAAAGATCGAGCTGAAATGTTGCTGGAGATGGCAATGAAACATGTAGGACAATTTTGAGTGTCGCAAGAGGCTGGATGCGTTAAAACGTAGCCAGACTTATACACGTTGAACAAGGACAAATGCACTTAAATAATTTTTTCTATTTTAGCACGATGAAATGTTCAAAAGAAGACCCAACGCTTGTTTTAACTGCAAATTGATCCTACTTAAAAAACAATTTGGGGAGAAATATAAAGAAATACGAATGAGGTCCTTTCCCATGTTGTGGGAGATGAAGTGTGAGCCACCTGACGATCCATTTGGATTAAAAGCCGTGAACACCAGTACAATGTCACGTCGTGCTCGGAATATAAAGACGTTTTTTGGTGTTTGTCATCCACAAAACAAACAGGTACAGATCAATTTGTATCGCTTATATAGGACCTTTAGAAAATATGTTCGTCCCAACCAAAATTATACATAGGTGTTTTTCGAGTGGTAAACCATTTACAATGTAGCATGTATAGTGTTTAGGTTAAGTATTTTTTCTGCTTTTAAAGTCATCTTTGATTTCATAACGCAACACGCAATTTTTGATTTCATAACGCAACACTTGCTGGTGCCCATTGGACCATATAAAGAATTTAAGTCAGAATTAAATTAATTGAGCAATTGATGCCATTGAGAAATTAATTGAGAAATTAATTGAAAAATTAATTGAAACATTTATTTAAAAAATTAATTTCTTGACAAAATAATTGAGAAACTAGTTGAGAATTTAATTGAGAAATTAATTAAGAAATTAGTTGTGAAATTAATTGAGAAATTAATTAATTAGTCAAATACTTATATTCAAAATTTCAAAGTGAGAAAGCATCCTAGTTTAAAAGCGACATCATTTTTCAGAATCTTTTTGGATTTTTATGTATTTATAAATTTTTTAAGCTTTTTTTGTTTAAAAAATTCAAAGAAACTTTTTTTGTACCCTTTAATTGGGGACAGACAAATTATATGGTATATTTTCTCTAAGAATTTACTTACTGGTAACCTACACCACTGCCAACTGCCACTGCCAACTGATTAGAGCATTTCATGCTCTAATCAGGAATTTTTTTCACATGCTCACTACCTTGAGTAACGATCTAGTATGTAAACGATTTGGGCCAGTTCGACCCAGAGTACGAGAGAAAAACTTTTGACCGTTATAGTGCGAAAACCGTTACAAGGAGGTCCGTTATAGAGAGAATTGACTGTAATTGTATCGTAATTTCATTTGCTTTATATAATAAAGCTTGCCAGTGTCGAGGCGGACTTACGTTGCTGGCTCAGCTCCAAGCCACATCCATACTGGACGATTCATCCCTTAAAAGTCGAGCAGCTGTACAAGGATCCGGATCTGCTTCAATTTTACGAGGTTCTGTCGCCCAAATTGGTCCAGCAGATAACAAACGCCGCTGAGGAAGCTCCCAGCGTAATGGATACCGGATCCTGGTTCTCCAGACACTACATGTTTCAAATGGAGCCAGGCTACGTAAATGACACAGCGTATCCAAATATCATGACTCCGTTTGTCAAAACCGTGGAAACGCTCTTGGGGCTAGACGTTAGCGGTGGGCGGGAGGCTGGTCAACTCCAAACCAAAATTTACGCTCCCGGAGGACATTTCTTTACCCACGAGGACGCTGTAAGATGGACGAATTCCCATAGATGTTTTCAGGATCTATATTCGCTCATGTTTTGAATTAAGTTTAAAATGCTCACAATTTCTTTATATATAGTCGTACTTGAGTGCAATCAATCCATCCAACGATCGTTTGGTGTCCGTCTTTGTCTACGTAAGTTTCTTTTCAACTCTTGTAACTTTGTATGGCATTGCGTATATACAAGAAATGTAAATGACGTGGAACATTTGCCAGTTGGAAGAGCCAGAATTGGGAGGATACACGGGTTTTCCGATGCTAAATGTGGCTGCCAAGCCTATAGCGGGTTCCGTCCTGGTATGGCATAACCTGCATGGAAATATGTTTGTCATGGATCCAATGGTTCAACACAGGGCATGTCCACTGATTCTGGGAAAGAAAATTGGTATGATTCCTATATATTAAGCTAGTGACGGCGCACAGACGGGGATAAGCTCAAATTACAAAGTTTAAATCCAAATCCCGCCTTGTTCCAGAAATAGAACTCTTTCAATGGAAATCAATAACCTTAATACAATAATTAATTGTATATATTTTACAGCTGGCGTATTCTACGTTGATACTGCATCCCAGATTCTATCTCGGCCCTGCCCGCTTCGGCCTATGGAGAGATTCTCTAACTATTACTAAAATACTGTTGTACTGGCGCCGTAAATTTCCTTGTTCCATTTGCACTCTGTGCCATATTGTTGATACTAAAAGCAATCACTGCCTATATGAGGTCTGTAAATAATATTTGTAAAAATTCCAAATATCTAATATTCTCTTGTAAACTTCTTATAAATCTAGTTTATTCAGCACAATTTCAGAAATTGTACAACTTGATCAGTCTTTCGATATCCGCTTCTTGGAGCTTAACGTTGGTCTTAATGTAATTTTCGTCCTTGAAAATCATTGTAGGTTTCCAATTGTTGAGGGCATACATATATTGAGCTGTGGAGGGATACTGCTGAAACATTTTAGAATGATCCAAAATGGCTATTGATAATTGTGTTGATATAGAATTTGGAGATCATGAATTATTCAGAATTTATCATTTAAACTTGTGAACTGCTGTTAACGCAAACGATTTCTCTACACCAACATTATAAGCTCTTCTCTGGAATGATGCGATAGAGATCGCACACTTTAAATTACTCTGAATGTATCATCTATAATTATTTATAATATAAGGTATAACCACTATTGCAAAAAATACAAACTTTCCATGTTAATTCCCTTTGAAGTTCAATGGATGTGCAATTAATTGTATGGAAATCAAAATTAGTTTTTGTAATACTGACAAAATGTTCTTTTATAGTTCGATTGAGCGGATAAATGATATTTTTTAATTGCTTGATACAATAAAAGTTTTGGCTGAATTAATTGTAATATATACAAATGGCAAAATTTTTTACTTGAATTTAGTATACCGAATAGAATGCATTTATGCTTTATCTTACTTCTAATCTGACAGAATGGAGGCGCTATTGCAATTTTATTGGACACTGTGTACACACAATGACCGAATTACAAATATAAAATTGCGGGAAATAAAAAATTGACTGTAGTTATCGGCGTGACGCTTTGCATAGGCATTATTAAATATTACCATACACTGCAAGCTACTGCAATCTAATATCAGACGACGATCACCATGCATTTAATTTGGCTGGCGCTGGTCCTGATTTTAACGTGTCTTAATGTGCTTCGAAGCAATCCCGAAGATGCAAAAAAATGTTCCCCAGAATCATTTTCGTTTCTGGAAGGTCGATGCGCGTTGGAGCTAAAATTTGTGGATACGTTGAAGTCTGCCTTATATCGGCTTAATTCGACTGGCCAATCGTTAGCTGCAGCGTGAGTGCTTGCTTGCGGAATTTATAATCTCGTTTGTCTTACGTACAATATAGCGAAATGTATTTTTTATTTAAATTTATTTATTTATATTTTAAGCAGTAGTTCGGTTTTTACAGAAATAGTTTACTGACAAAATAGGTACCTAAAGGAATTTGAGGAGGGCACAGAAGGACTCCGTGGGTTTGACAGTTCCGACGTGAAAGCGAAATGTTACGCCGTGGCGTCTAATCCCATTGCCATTTATCAGATGACAACCCGGGACATTCATGAACTTGACACGCTTACCAAACATTTCGTAGAGACGGAAGGTTGCAGGAAAAGGACGCCTTTGTTTTGACCCATAAAATAATATTATACAAATATCTGCAATTTGTTATCACTTCAAAGAAAATCGAATTTATGCTCCTAGATCCACTGAAGCAGGAATTTCCGGCGGAGATGCGATTTTCTTACGACGATTTTGTCGATGTGTGCTTGAATGTTATTAAAATTTGTTTCGTTTACAATTTGAATGTAACAGAAGTAAGATTTCTAACCATGTTGGTTACTCCAAGTATAAATTTTAAATAAATTTGTACATCGCTTCAAGTTCCAAATGCGTATACATTTGCACATAAAACAGAATTTTCGTCTGTTCTGTCGGTTAGGTGGCGGAAGGAAATTTCTTGGGAGTGGAAACCGGGGCAAAACTGAAAGCGAAACATTGTTCAGAATTACAGCACTACGCCAGGGAATATGGCAACAAGCAAGCCATTGCCGTGGAATTTGCAGAAGTCACCTTGGAAAAAGCGGAAATTGATGGGACCGTGTCCAAAGGCCGGGCTGAGATGTTGCTGGAGATAGCAATCAAGGATGTAGGACAATTTTGAGTGTGTCACACGACTGGATACGTTAACATGACCAGACTTATACACGTTGAGCTTATTATATAAATGCAAATAAAATAATGTTTACATTTCAGCACGATGAAATGTTTAAAACAACACCCAACTTTTGCTTCAACCGGAAACTGATCCCACTTCAAGAAAAATTTGGGGACAAATACAAAGAAATCCGACGGAGGTCCTTTCCCATGTTGTGGGAGATGAAATGTGAGCGACATGACGATCCATTTGGATTAAAGGCCCTGGACATCAATACGACGTCTCCTCCTGAAGAGGATTTAAAGCCGTTTTATGGTGTTTGTCACCCAGAAAATAAACAGGTATGTTCATGGCAAAAATTTTCAAATCAAATATATAGTATTGGTCACTGAATTAGACATGGGGGGGGGAATTATGGTTGATTGTTTCAATAATTATTACTTAAATGAGCTTAAAAAGTATGATACGAAAAACAATTCTCCCATACCGTTGTCTATTGGGGGATAAACCATTACATGCAGCGTAGTAATGTTTTGATTAAATATCTGTTTCTATTTTTAAGGCCCTAAATTTGCAATTTCAACAAATAAAACGTGTTTGTGCTCATTTGAGCCTAGAACAAATTTAGGTCAGAATTAAATCAATCAAAAAATTAGTTAATTAATCAAATTTAATTATTTAAAATTCCGAAGTCAGAAAGCATTCTCTTTCAAAAACAACATAGACATGATATTTTTTGAATGTTCTTTGTTTTTTCTATTTTTCTAAATTGTCAAAGCGTTTTTTGTTCAAACAATTTTGGCTACTTGTCTTAATCTTATCAGTGGGGACAGCCAAATTACATGTCGTACATTTTGAATTTGCCGCTCAATTTCACAGTATATGATTTTTAAAACAAAATATTAAATATTGCTACCGCAGTAGAAATATGTTTTATCTTACCTTCAACGTTGTAATAGAGAAACTGCACTGTACAGTGGAGTCTCTATATAACAACCCTGCAGGGAAAGACGAAAAATATTGTTACACGGAAAGGTTATATAGAACATAAAATATGTACCTTGCATGTGAGAAGGGCTGGAAAAATAATGTTGTTACAGAGAAATGTTGTTATGGAGAGACTTGTTGTACAGAGACTCCACTGTACAGTGCTATTTTTAAAAACAAAAGTTAAGCATTTCTGAATGTTTTAAAATATGCAAAATTATAGTCACATTTTGTATATTATTAAAATTTAAACGAAAATTTCAACTTGAATTATTAACATTTAAAAAAGGTAATTGTATAATTTAAAAGTACACATTCTCAAAATTTCGCAACAGTGTTTTCTAAAAAAAACTGTTTTTGATCGTGTAACAAATTTAAAAAAAAACGTAATTCATCTGTCCCTACTTGCAAGTTTACATTTTTGGTCAATAACACAGAATTTGGTAGCTGCAAGATATCAACCTAATTTTGTGCAGAAATGTCATATTCGTGGGGTTTCAAAGTACATAGAGTGGACTCTCTATAACAACTCTCCTTACAACAACTTTTTATGCATGTATAACAATTACATATTATATTACAGTCCTTCGTATATGTACTGTATACATATAAAATATTCCGTGTAACAACCGTTTTTGCTCTTCCCTTCAGGGTTGTTATAGCGAGAGTCCGCTGTATAAACATCCTAAATTAATTGGATTATAGAAACTTCATTTTCTTTTATATTAATAAAGCTTGCCAGTGTCGAGGCGGACTTACGCTGCTGGTTCAGCTCCAAGCCACATCCATACTGGACGATTCATCCATTAAAGGTCGAGCAGCTGTACAAGGATCCGGATCTGCTTCAGTTTTACGATGTTCTGTCGCCCAAATTGGTCCAGCAGATAATAAACGCGTCTGAGGTAATTCCCGGCGTAATGGATAGCGGATCCTGGTTCTCTAAATATTACATGTATCATATGGAATCCGGCAACATAAATGACACAGCGTATCCAAATATCATGACTCCGTTTGTAAAAACCGTGGAAACGCTCTTGGGGCTAGACGTGGGCGAAGCGCGAGAGGCTTATCAACTCCAAACCAAAATTTACGCTCCCGGAGGGCATTTCTTTACCCACGAGGACGCTGTAAGATGGAGGAATTTACATGCGTGTTTTCCGGATCTATATTCCCATGTGTTCAATTAAGTTCAATATGTTTAAAATTTCTACAAAGTCGTACCTGAGCCCGAATAGTATCTCCAGCAATCGCTTGGTGTCCGTCTTCGTCTACGTAAGATTTGTTCCAAACCTTTTAAATTTGCAGAGATGGCCAAAATACTGTCGACTCTCCCCATACCGGCCCTCCCTATGAGAGCACTTACTCTATAACAGCATTGCTGAATCCCCCTACTGCTTCACCATGTAAAGTGCGCTCTCTATATAAGAGCACTCCCTACAACAGCAGTTACTTTATAACAGCAGGGTATTTTCTTCCCTCGGTCACATTCCTCTCACTATAACAGCACTTTCTTCCTATAAGAGCATTAGCGCCTAAGTCAGGTATCCCTTCAACATTAACTTTTTCTCTATAAAAGCACCGGAACTCTATACAAGCACAATTTTTTTCTTTTCTCGCTAAACTGGTGACATGTAGTTTCTCACTACACTTTTTCTGGTGCAGTTAGGGTGCTGCTATAGAGAGAGTCGACTGTACTTTAAAATTACAAAATACAAGTACGCACTCGAAGACTTTAATTACAAATTATCAATTACATTTGGCTGCTCCCCAAGTATTTAATTAATTAATTACAAAATACAATCGCAATTTTATGTCGAACATAAATTACAAAATATATCAGTATAGTTGTAGTTATGCATTTATACACGTATTTTAAATACAAAATACAAATAATGGCATTGAAAATACGTATTTTAAATACAAAATTCAAATAAATGTATTTGAAATACGTATTTTAAATACAAAATTCAAATAAATGTATTTGAAGTACATACGTATCATATGCGTTCATTTGCATTTTAGAGCATAAACTGTACAACTGACAAATTATGTTTTGTCTTGGTGCAATTTTAAATTATTTTAAAAATACTCCCAAAAAATATCGTGTATTCAAATACAATGCAACTAGAAAACACATCTAGTTGAAAATACAATTACAAAATACAAAAATATATTTTAAATCCGTAGTTCAGATACATGTCATTAAAATACGATCTATTTTGGCCATCTCCGTAAATTCACACCGAATCGCGTACAAGATTTGTAAATGAGAGGGAATATTTTGCCAGCTGAACGAGCCAGAATTGGGAGGATACACGGGCTTTCCGATGCTAAATGTGGCTGCCAAGCCCACAGCGGGTTCCGTCCTGGTATGGCATAACATCCACGGAAATATGTTTGTCATGGATCCAATGGTTCAACACAGGGCATGTCCACTGATTCTGGGGAAGAAAATTGGTATGTTTGCTACATTAAGCTAGTGACGGCACACGCAGACGGGGAAGTTTAAATCCTAATCCCGTCTATGCAAAAAAATACGAGGACTGAAATTTATAGGGAAAAATAAATAACCGATATATGATTTGCAGCTGGTGTATTCTACGTTGATGGTGCATCCCAGATTTTTTCTCGACCCTGCCCGCTTCGCCCGATGGAGAGATTCTCTAACTATTTTTAAAATACTGCCCAGTGCCACCCTTTTTCCTGTTACATTTGCTCTTTGTGTCGTATTGTTGACATTTTGAGCTAAATCATGCAACACGTATACAAATGGAGAAATGTTTTGAATTTACAATACGGTACAGAATGCAAAATTTATGCGCGACATATCTTGATTCTGATCACATATATATACAGAATCGAGATACTATTATAATTTAATTGGACATTATGTACAAAAAACAATGACTGAAATATGACTATAAAATTGCGAACAATGTAAGAATTGACTATTAGTGGCGTCGAGCTTTGCAGGCATTATTACCACATACATTGCAATCAAATATCAGATGCCGATCACCATGCATTTATTTTGGCTTGCGCTGGTCCCAATTTTAGTGTATTTGAATGTGCTTCATACGGATTGCGAAGACGTAAAAAAATATTCCCCAGAATCCTTTTCGTTTTTGGAAGATCGATGCGCGCTGGAGTTAAAATTTGTGGAAAAGTTGAGGTCTGCTTTGTATCGGCTCAATTCAACTGGCCAATCATTGGCTGAAGCGTAAGTATTTGATTGATGAATTTCTATTTTCGTTTTTCCAACGTATACAGCGTTCTTTACAGAGATGGGGGAATCCCGGATTAAAAATTCAATCTTTTAATCTGGATTAGGGATTATTAATCCCAATCCGCTAATCCAGCTGTTACAGCTGATTTAATCCAATCCCAACAATCAAT
>JAQGBT010006456.1:0-12464 GCA_034698585.1 Disparrhopalites patrizii
CCCTCTTTCTTTCTTTCTCTCTCTAAACATCATAGCGTATAAGTATTTAATGACAATGATGTTGTTGATGATGATGACGAGGAAGATGAAGTTGATGAAGAGATGCTGCTGCATCACGAGATTGAATGCCAAAAGAATGCGAACAAGATGAAGATCAAGTTCAAAAGGAAATGACATTTTTACAGTTGTATTTTTCTTCCGGCATCCAAATAGTTTGCACGTATACGTAATATCTATACTTCTATACACACAAGTTCTTTTTTTTTCGTACCATGCGTAACAGACTTTCTCTCGGCATCTCTTGACGATTCATTCTTTTTAATAATACATTTTTCTCCTTCTCCCCTTTCTGTCATCCATTCAAAAGAAATGAAATTCATTTATGACATTGCATAATATTGTATATTACATAAGAATTCACCAACCTTATTCTTGATACACATTTACTTGCTTTCTGAGACCGCAACAACTAGAATAACAATAGGTGCATATGTATATAGCTGTTCGGCAATAGGCAAGGAAAAGGGAAGAGAGACACCCATCATCTACCCCAAGCACCGAGTATCGCTAAATATACATATAATATAATGTATATATGTATTCTTTTCATTAACCATTTCAAGGAAAATGCACTTCACCAATTTTATTTATGCTGTCACATTCATAGTACCAAGAAAGAATTTCTTGCTTTCTTTCTCGCTTTGACTTTCCATATCCAAGACTTCTAGTGCGGCGCAAGGAATTACATTCTGTGTACAATGTAATAGAAAATGGTGAATATATAATAACCCATCAAGTTTAAAGAAAACACAGCAACTCACTAACAGAGGTAACTGTGCATGTGTAACTTTGATAATCTAACAAGAAATGCTACTACTGTCCGTGTAGTTTTGGGGTAATTAAGTAGTTAAAACAAAAGATGCCAGTCTAAAGGAAACAGGGAAACGCCTTCATTCAACTTTTCACAGCTATACATCACTAAATATGCCTCAACCTGAATGAAGTTTTCCAATTCTGAATTTCGACACCAAATTCCAGACAAGCAAAAATACTTTTATCTCCGAAGAGTCTAGACTTATGTCTTGCACGTTAGTTGGAAACTTGAAAAACATAAGATGAAAATGGCACAATGCAAATCTTAAATCTAAATACATTTAATCTAAAATAGATTAAATATGTGTTTCCTTATCAATCCATTTACCCGCAAAGGAGAAAAAGGCACTTCTGTATAGGATAATTTGGCACCTTTAAATTCAATAATCTAGTAATTGTGTCGAGTGTAATCAAAATCTCTGCTGGTGACAACTACAAGAAAAATGAGGTTTTTTCATCATGGTAAAGTCAATTAGCACTAACCTGACACAAAAAACCGGTCGTTTTCTCGTGGTGAATGCCCAGAGTTGGGAGTTAATCCGTAGCCATCCCTCCCATAGCTAAAAGGAGAATTCAAAGCAGATACCTATTATATGCATACATGAAAAAGTCGGAGGACTAAATGAGTGTTTTGTAAAAGCAATCCATAGTTTTGCAGAAACAGTCGTGTTTAGATCAGCATAAGTATATAAATACTAAATACTATTTGATCTTGAATGTAATGGTGAGTCTCCTTTTTCCGTTTTTCACAACGCAAATTGTGGAATGCTAACCAAGAGTAAAATTCGCAGTTGATGATTCCAGACCCAAGGCATAATCCACTGCAATTCTATTTCCGGTAACAAAACTGATTCTGCAGCTATGGACTTGCCCACATAATCAACCATATATGTTGCCCGGAAAATTATGATCACAAATAAACGCCAACATACCTGAAGACCAGCAGCTACAGCTGTAAGCAATGGATTCTTCCAATCACATAATCTCATGGATTTACTAAGATGGTCCGCTAGCAAGCTGAACATTTCCAGTCCAAAATCAACCGCAACATTTTCCATGTGTTGGGCATCATCAACTCCAGCAATGGGCTTGTCGTTCGCAGCAACCTTCCATTCCGGGGGTACATGAGCTACAAAAATATCAAAATAATAATCACCTTATCAGCAGCTAATGTTAAAGGCTGTTAATCAATTCAGTGCATTAGTTTATTCGAAAAGAGTCGAATAAAGCCTCATACATTTGTATTGTATTTACAAATATACGCAGACATAAAATTGCATATTCGACACCGTCTAATTTTGTCACAACAAAGACAACCCCAAGGATGCTCAGTAGCTGCGGGACAATGAAGCATGAGAAATGACAGAGGGGCATTTTGAGGCAAACTTTCACATGTACATAAGTTGTACTTTCAGTTGCGAATCTCGGAGTTCGTGGTCAATGACAGTCCCTGACAAATTAAAAGTGCATATGTGTTGACATAACTGAACGTGATACAAAAAAAAAGAAGTTTTATGATGAAAAATTAAATATCGACTGTAATACGTTCATCAAATCAACATTTGACTGTACAAAAGGTTTTTAAACTCAACAACGGTTATACTTGCAAAAGCAAACGTTTAAGTCCTCATTTTAAACTGAAGACATAAGCTTTGTCCAAAGTTCATTATTCCCCAACCGGTAGCACCTCCTCCAGTAAATATCAGTATTCGTATTCTCGTATTCACATAATTCTAGGTTTTTAAAACATTCCATACATGTCATAATAAATGTTTGAAACCCCATAATATTATTATTAGGCGTCAAAAAGACGAGAAAATACATAAAAACTTTTTATACATCCCTCACCAGCATATTTACATCCTTGTCTGCTCATGATAGGCTTCCAGACAACTTCGCAAATTTCATTTACCCTTACTTATCACCTACCATTATTACACACAAGTTGCAAAAAACGAACCCGGCCTACAAAAAATACGGTTCCGAGAAAGGTTTCAGAGGACAAATTCTTTCTATCTAGTACTTATCCTATAGCACAATGTCCTGAACTGTGAAATTTCAAATGTGTAATTGTAAGGGAGAACAAACATTTAACATAAATGTTGCGGTGGTTAAACAAGTAATGATTCTCGGTTTTACCAAGAAATAAAACGATTTTCCTCCGCAAATAATCTAATATGTATTTCATGTACGTAAATCATGAGCATTTGGTAAAACTCATACAGCATATAAAAACATCTTAAACATTTCCCAGATTTTACATACTGCAGTAATAATACGTTTTGTTTCATTTTTGGGCAATTAGTATTAGGTGTACCCCGTGTATGTGCTGTGAGTCAGTGCCAACGTCCCTTGTTCCTGCCTTTGCAGATACTGGCTGACTGAAGGTCCCTTCCGAAGACGCTGAAGTTGAAGGTAAAAACGATTTGTCATGTACACACTTTCATTTGTACAAGAAAAAAAGCATCTTTAACGTGTGTGTGGATTTAACAGCAATAATACATTGTCTGGTACCCAAAAGAGATTTTTTTTCTCTTTTTAGTAAATAGTGTACACACAGGTATTATAGCTAGAAAATGACGGAATGGTGGCGAGTGAAAAGAAGAAAAAACAGTAAATTACATGTTACGTGTTTACCCTAGTGTTCATACATTGAAGTGTGAAGCTAATAGTATTATTCATGTAAAGTAATGTTGTATATGTGTGTAGTGTGTGTGCACTTGGGAGTAATAAGTCAGTTTGTAAACATATGTACACACAGATAAGAAACGACAAGGAATGTGTCGAAGACTCGGGTTGCCACGTCCTTGTGAAGGTGAGTGGACTACCTGCTCTCTTTCTATAATACTTTTTTTTATTACCTGAGTCCAACCGTTGATTACATGCTTATTTACAAGTGGCAAAGCACTAAAGCATTGCTAATAGTCATGTTGTGAGATAAATTGTTCTTGGGTATAATATTGAAGCTCAATGATGCCTACATGACGTACATACGCAAAATGCATATAAACAAGTAAAGATTCTGGATATAATATATGCATGATTCTTGTACGTAGCAAGTACAAGTAGAAAACGTTGATCTGCTCGCTGGGTACTGTATAAAAAACAATATACGGATAGTAACATTCTGATACTCAGAGACCTCATCCCCTAAAGAAAATGTATTATATATATATATATATCGACTAAGCGGTTAATATTTATTCATATCATGTCAGAATTCATCAATGTAAACATATTAAAGTCATTGAACAGCTATAGTAATTCCGTACTACACAGACAATGCTTCCTTTGCAACTCCGATACACATGACGACGATGAACGTAGTATTTTTTTACAATAATAATAACAAAACAACTACTTTCAAAACTCAGGGCATCGAAATGAGTAAGAAGGTGCTAAGAAAGAATCAGGGATAAGGACAAGGCGGAGTGCACATCACAATGGAAATTACGGTACAACTACATATCTCATGTATCATTGAGTACAAATGTCAAAACCTGGTCTGCGAGTAATCAATCAAAAATCACCTTTTCCTTGTTTACGAAGATTTCTTGAAATGTGCACCTACACTACTTTTTTGTAAATTTATTCATACAATCGATTTACACTTTCATATATAAATGAATTCGGATTTCTAGAATGTCAGATCATTCAAATCTGAGAAATTGAATCAACACAATACTATTACATACAAACACCCTTTATACGATCCACCAGGGTGATGCCTAAGTTCATCAAACCTTAAAGTTTTGGTTCTTCACCTTCATTTTTTATTGCACGTATTTTACTAAAACTAAAGGTAAGAAAATTTAGAAAAAACTGCTCCCATGCAAACAAGTTTACTCCGAAGAAGATGAGGGGAAGAGAAAAAAAACAGGCAAGCAAACTGCAAATATTATGTATCCTGTACTTTTGTTTTCCCCCAATCAACATCACATGTAGCGGATAATCCGGTTTATCATACCGTCCACTAACAACTGGGCGGCACGTAACCACGTACTAGTGTTACGCTTTTGTACCATTTGGGTTAGTTCATAGTTATAAAAAACCGTTGTCAATCCTTTTATCTCTCAACTTACGAACTCGCTGTAATGATTTATGATGGGGAAGGAAGAAAAGAAATTGAGAGTGATGAAAAATGGGTGTTCACCATACACAAATGAAAAAAGTACACATAATACTAGCAAAATGGATGCCAACCGAAAGAGAATTCTTTCGTGAGTTTCAACATGTCACTGCAACACTGCTAAAAAAATCGGTAATCCAATGTTAAATTAGCTATTACAACATCTACTTACCTTTTAATTTTTTACTGGACGTATTAATTCCCCAACCTGGATTCGGACGATTTTTGTCTAAGAAAAATTAAAACTTCATATGCATCTACCACAGCATGGATACTCATTCATGGCTTTTTAATTGATACTTCCTTCTGCTTACGTTTTGTTCCAACAAAATGTACTGTGTAAATAATAAGGGCCGTGATCTGAACCACCCTTAAGGTAGGCAGATAGTCAGATTTTCGTCGGAGTAATTCCTCAAAGTAAACTAATGCATCTTCTGCCAGATATTCCATTGACTCCAGGCTATAATTAGTCACGAAATAGAACATAATTTAGCAGAAATACTTCTTAACTTTACAACATTGGTGCTACAAGTACTTATACAAAAAGCGTGGAAAAGCGAACGTTTAGAGAGGCTCATGAGTATGTGTAAAAAAAAGTGCAAAATGAAACAATAATGAGAAACAAATTGTAGCAATTGCTCACCCAATTTTGGTATATAATATGCCAAGAAATACACAATAAACTTGAGCAAATTTTCTATACAATTCCTTATCATCTTTGCCTAGCACGTGTTCTTCTTTTGTTTGTGGACGATCGTAGTCAGGATGAAGGGGTGGTTTGTCTTTATCATCTGTAGGTCTCCAGTATGTTTGATACATACGTCGACCCTCGTATTTCTGATTCTTGCGACATTCCACGTGCCAAAAGCCGGATTCGTGGCGACGGAACTAAATGAGCAAATAAAAAAACAATCTTAGAACAAAATCATTGAACTTACAGTAGTAACATACCTTAGAAATAGAAATGAACACATTTGCACTCCTGTATTTGGTTCAACCACACATTAAAATTATGATAATCGATCGGTTTATTTTACATGCATGTTTGTTTAACATCGATGATTAAGACAGAAGAGGGTACCTTCAATTATAAATAACTTTCTTAATGATAATTTATTTTTAAGTAATTAAAATAGCGAAAACTCATAGCCATGAAGATTAGACAATGTGCCTGAATTGATGCAAGTAAATCAATTTCTTCATTTTTATTACTTACATGCTTTGTGACATCGTCAAAAAGTTCTAAAAGTTCCTGCCGAGAAGCTTCCCCACCGTCTAAACATTGAGCTCTAATAAAGTTGTAAGTGGCGGCAATTAAATCGTTCTGGAAAAAATTACACAACAATTATTTCTTCTACAAAATAAAATAATATGTTTGTAGGAGTACAGTAGAAAATACATATTATGACTTGTCTTCATCTTTTTTTACCTGCGATTTGTGGACGATTGCTAGATTATGAAATGCCCTGTATTTGTCAGGTACCAGCTGAATAGATTTGTCGTAATATCTGCAAGATTGAATGAGAAGATGATATTGAATGAGAATATTAAAGGTGAAACCTTTCTTGTTCCATATGATGCTATCAAAAGAGCACACAAAGCGTAACGGTTTAGATTTGGGATGGCTTACCGAATGGCAACTTCATTTAAATGTTTATTTGCCTCTAACTGAGAAGCGTAGCGGTGTAGATCGGCGATATACGTATACAACTTGTAGGCAGACGAGATAATAGCGTTTGTTGTCGAATTCTCCAAGGAAGAATTCTTGAGACCATGAGCAATATCTGACCCCAGTTCATACTCATATATGGCTATAATTTCTTTGAAAACCTTTACCCCCTGAAAGAAACAAAAAAAAGGACCTTTGCAAAAGTATGAGACTGTGACACTCAACACTTCCATGTACACAATACCACACAAAATAGCAGTAATAAAATCACACGGAAAATGCTTACGGAAATGACAATCTACGCTACAAAACGCCATATACATAAAAAAAAATATGGTTGAAAATATTTTATTGAATAGAACAAAAAAGGTAATTGAAAGATTACTCACGTGTTTAAATATATCCTGCATCCGATGTTTGACCTCTAGGTAACGTGATGACTTGAGTTTATTCTTGAATCTAAGTGCATGAAAGACATCATAATATCCTCGCATCCAGAGTCGATAGTCGACATTCTCATGTTCTGCCTGTACAAGGTCTCTACGTATAAGTTTGATGGCGACAACACCCAAGAGTCGTCTGTAACAAAAGAAACTAACTATTAAGTAAAAAACCTTCAACTGCAACATTATTCTCAAAAGTGTACAAAAGACATGTAAATGAAGGAAAGGTGAGACTAAATCCATTACCGAAGTTCTAAAATGAATCCCCAATTTTGAAGCACATCCGAATATGCCGTGGAAGAGTTTGTGAGTCCATAAAGACACTTCTCAAGTTGCTTGAAAATTGATAGCAGTCCATCAAAAGGTGGATTCTTGGCAATGAGTCCCTCCAGTGCCCTAATAATTTCGGTATTAGTTCCTCCGTCCTTACTCATGCTGAATGTAAAATCCACTCGGATGGTTATTGTGGATGAGTTGAAGGCACTTGTCTAATAAATACGACGTATTTATTTAATCTTGTTTTCTTTAGCTTCTTTAGGATTTTAAACCCAGCTCCACTTTAACGACTAGGAAGGGTTTCCTTTAGAAAAACGTCTGCAGCATAATTTTATGCCGGAGGCGAAGATAACTTGAGGATTCATCCCATTATCCAAAGGACAGACAATTTACGTCGGAAAATTCTGGCGAAAAAAAAAGTAAATTGTTAAAAATTTTAACTGAAAAAACAGCTGCTATCAAGAACAACCCCAAAAAAAAATTTTCTTCGCAGATAAAATTTCTCTTCTTCAACAACACACATTGTAAAATAAATTTCGCGCGGGTTGGGAAGATTTGGCGAGAATGTCAGCTGTTACCTGCCGCGGCAATTTTGAGCATTGTCATTGAGCCAGGCCGTCAATTTGAAACTCGCAAAATCTGTTTATTCTTCGTCCTTCCATTTTCATCCGAAGGCCCATTCTTCCCGGAAGTCCCCTGGTCCTTCTTCCGCCGGAGGACAAGTCACCAAATTTCGGTATTTTTATTTTTGTTTAGTTTAAATTGGTTTTGGAGTCGTCTGAAATTTTTTCGAGATCACAAAGTTGTTTTTATATGCACGAAAAAAAGTAAGTCATTAGTAATTACAATGGTTAATTTTTTTGAGACTAAAAAAACTTTTTTACAGTTGTTGTTGGTGTAGAAACTAAAACTTCACACGGTCAACTGACTTGGCTTCCCTCCTGTACTTGCAAAAAAAGGGAAGAGAAACAAAACTGGGATTAAAATTGCCTCTCCTCGGTGTGGACCGAATAAAACCTGTGAATGTATGTCTGTGGATACTGATTGGTGAAAACGTCCCGTCTTTGCGACATGGATAAACGTAAAAATGAATGGCCGCCTTTACCAACCATGGATGCCAAAAGGGTATATAGATTTCAGTTTTTACTTGTAGTGAACCATAAACCCGTTGCTCTGTACTTATGTTTTTTCAGAGCAGGCGTTTTTACGGGGTATGAATTCAACAAACATTCAGCATTCCGACTCCGACAAATTCCAATTCCGTATTTTATGTTGTTTGCTTGTTCTGTATTCTTATTGCAGAAGATATACTGTATAACTGTATTACTCAAAATATGTCAGTACATTTCCTGAATATAGCGTACCACAAATGTTCTAGCAACTAGCTGGCTGTGATTTTTTTGACGAGATGTGTGGTGTAGTTTTTGGGTATACGTGTGACATAAATATGTTATTTTGCTTTAAAGCTTAAACAAAGCATGTGTCGACAAATACTGAAATCTTGTATGGCGACTAATTGTGACAAGGCGTTGTGGGAGAAACCACTTGGAAGTAAACAGTAAACAGGAGATTTCTTCAAGTCAATTAATTAATGTCATTTCCATTGGGTTCTATGTTGAAGTTGCCATGCCATAAGGAAATCAAAATGTACCTCAGATTCAGATTGTAGCAGTGACTGTGACTAGGAAATTGTAGAAAAACATTGCTTTACTTGTAGTATGATCAAAGAGCAAACCCATCGTCAGTTCGTCACCTCGTCACGTCGTCAGTCCACTGTATCCAAAGCTGTTATCCCGTCGATAGATCGAGTACAAATTAAATTCTCCAATCGGGTCCGACTCTGATCTGAAAGTCCGAATCTGAACAAAACGAAAAAAGACGTCCTAGAGAGTGTGAGATACTATACAAAAATTTTGTTGATATTCAGGAAGCGTCTTTTTTCATTAAAATTATGAAGAACTAATCTACTAGGACTAGGAACTAGGAAGCTTCACTTCTAGGTGTACATCTTGTAAATACATGCCAAACTTGATAACCGAACTTTTTAAACTCAAGACAACTTATTATCGATGTAAATCACTGGCCAATTTAGCCTGTATTATTTATTATGCAGATTCGATTGTAGGAGTTTTATCTGTATTGTCATTAGTTTTTCACAAATTCTTTCTATAATATAATTGCTGTTTTAATACCCACAGCCTGCCATGGAACACCCTGTCCGCGGGGACGAGTATGCAGAAAAGCGATATCTCATCGTCAACTACTTGCCACAGAGCCTGACCGAAAAGAACTTGTACAATCTATTCTCCCCATTGGGACCTTTAGAGAGTGTGAAGTTGATGCGAGACAAAAAGGTATGAAGCACTGTTTTAATGTTTACGCTCCTTGCAATTGATATTAGAGTACGTATGCGTATACATTATATGTATATATGAGCCAGAAAATACGAAAGGGTTATGAGGAAGCACCAACGTATAGTCAGTCTTATTAATTTTAATGCCTGATTGCATGATTTTTTTTCGATTTAGACTGGATACTCGTTTGGATTTGGCTTCGTAAATTTTGTCCACGAAAAGCATGCTCAGAAGGCTATGGAAGTTCTTAATGGGTATGAAGTGGAAAACAAGCGAATAAAGGTTTCTGTTGCTGCTCCGTCATCCGAATTTATTAAGGGTTTGTTATTATAAATAATACAAGTAACATTTACATGTGTGCACAGCCTTATGAATTCTTTTAATTTTATATTGGGATTTCATTTTAACGTAGGTTCAAATTTGTACATTTCAAACTTACCCAGAACTATAACAAGAGAGGAATTAGAAGAGATGTTTTCTCCTTTCGGCACCATAGTACAAAAGACAGTTCTAATTGATAAAATAACGAATCTGCCCCGAGGAGTAGGCTTTGTAAGGTAAGGCAACCTTAAAATTAATTTGGCTTGTTTTTGTGTTTGCATATGCCCCGAGTTCGCGTTAAAGGATTCCATTAATTAAGACTATTCTGCAATGTTTTCAGGTATTCCAAAAGAGAAAGTGCGCTAGCAGCTTTAAAAGAAATGAATAATGTTATTCCTCCTGGAAGTGTGGAACCAATACGAGTAAAAATTGCTGACGATTATGGAAAGCAAAAGGCGTCGTATGTAGCAGGATTTCAAGCTGGAGCAAATTTGTACAAAAGAATGCAAACATTTAAAAACGATTGATACCATTTTTGTACCTTTTAAGTGTTTTAAGTTACATATTAGACGTAATTTGTTATTAATGTCTCGCATCGCACTTTCATAATTTGGTTTATAGTTAATGTTAGTAGATTAATACTTATGCACACTAATGACGGAAAGAAAAACTGCTGGAAGTTTTTAACTTTCGTGCAGCTGTAGAATGTACCTATGAAGGAAAAATAAATCATTTAATCGTCGGCGCGTAGGTGAAATGTTAAACACGTATCTTTGCTTCCGTTCACACTCCTGCACCGAAATATCTCCGAGTTATTTGCTGCGTATCATTCTTTATGTATTTTACATGCGACAAACGCAAATGTTTCTTTTTATCTTAAGACGCTACACTGCCTTAAGTCAGAGTCTCAGAATTAATAAATCGATAACAAACATAAATATGTAAACACTTATTTAATGTGAAAATCATTTAATTTGAAAAATTACTTTACGTAACCGACCACCACGAAACCTCCTACCATTTCAGCCAACAACTCTTATGAACAGAGATGAGCTAGATGGTGCAGAAAAAGTGGTGGATTATTTCCAACTAGCCAGTATAAATAATCATTGTCAATCAAACTTTATCGAGTCCAGTGCTCACGTCCACACTGAATATTTATTGATTCACGTTTAATCTATTTGCCAAACAGAATAGATTGTTTCAATTCAAAATCCTGGGGTTAGCGGTTAACCTTTAATTTAGGAAGCAAATGTTTGCTTCTTTTAACAATTGGTGTTTAACTTTAACCATCATCGCAGTAATAACAACTACCGTTTTTAATAACAAAAAACTTTCATTCATTGAATGTATTAGGCAAACTGCATCTCCAAAACAAACCTGATAAATATTATAACTACCTTCCTGAAAAGTAGCAGCAGCACATCGGCTTAACCTCCAAATATTTCGTAGAAAGTAGTTCCATTATGACCAACATTTGAAGATGGTTCATCTTGAAATGTGATATACATTCGGTCAGGAGGAATTCCCAAGGAAGCATTAACTTTCTCGAAGATGACTTTGGAATGTAGAATATTTTCTTTCTGCCCAAGTCGTCCAATAGTCATCAAGTTTGCAATAGCGCAAGGTTTCTCAGAGCCACCAAATGCCATTCTTTGGTCGGGGACAATCGTCACGACACAATACTAAAGGAATTAAACATAATTTTACTGAGTTTTTGTCGATAAGCATTTTACACTTAAACAGTTTTGTCGGCGTAGAGCTACCGAATGGTCAACACAATGTAATGAAGGCAAGTTATTGCATAAATTTGCATATTATACTGAGCGAAAAAAAAATTCCGCAAGACACATCCTTCTGTGGGGGTCATCGTCATGGACTTTTTTTTTGAAAAATGGAGACTGAAGCCTAATAATATGTATATAGAAGATAGTATCTGTATTTAAATCAACTCGAATCTCGAATATTCCTCAAACGCTCAAGTCTTTCCAGTTTTATGGTATCAAGGACATTTTATTTTACTCAGTTGCTACTGAAACTTGCATTTTATGAAATTCAACGCAAATTCAAAGCCCGACATTCGATTTTCAAACTTACGCTAGCCGGTTTCTGCAGCGTCTTAGCTATGACTTCCGTGAGTTCTGCCAGGAGATTTGGAGGAACCTTGCTTCCCGGCACATTTGTCTCAATTCTAAGGTGTGGCATGACTGGAATTAACGCAAATTAGATGAATTGTACTTTAAGAAGGTCATTGTTACTATTTTTACCGCATTCACGATATCACACACCATTTGAGAAAATAATTATTTAATAAATAATAATAATAAGGGAAGTAGTACATATTACGTCATCAATCGGGGTCAGTCAGTCCCTCAGACCCTTCCGTTTACGGCAACGCT
>JAQGBT010006457.1:0-12462 GCA_034698585.1 Disparrhopalites patrizii
TTTGCTCTTTGACTGTTGATTTCTTTCTTTATACTTTAGTTTCTTTCTCATTTTTGCTCTTTGACTGTTGATTTCTTTCTTTATACTTTAGTTTCTTTCTCATTTTTGCTCTTTGACTGTTGATTTCTTACTTATTTTTGCTCTTTAGCTTTTGGTTTCTGTCTCATTTTCGTTTTTTGAATTTTTATTTCTCGCTCATTTTCTTTCTTTAACATTTGGTTTCTCCCATTTTTCGTCTTTATCTTTTGGTTTTTCTCTCTACGTCTCTCTTTATATTTTAGTTTCTCTTTGGTTATCGTTTAGTGTCTCTTTCATTTTCTCTCTCTGTCTTTTGGTTTCCTTCTTGTTTTTTATCGTTAAGTTTCTCTCTCATGTTTGCTCTTTGACTTTTAATTCCGCTCTTATTTTTGCTCTTTATCGTTTAATTTCTGTATGATTTTCTCTCTTTATTTATTGGTTTCTCTCTCATTCTTGCGCTTTGTTATTTTGGTTTTTACTCGGTTTCAGGTTGTCTTTTTCTCTCGTGAATAGTTTATAGACTTGTATGTATCCCTCTTCTTCTAGCTGTTTTTAAAAGAACAATCTCCCGAGTTTTCTCTTCCACCGATACGTTTTATGACCCCGGAATTTCCCCTAGAGTAAACATACATAATACATGATACGGCCTAATAATTATTTTGCTCTGACAAAATTAATATGATTTTCCACAATATTTAACATTTCCTTGAAAAAAAGTATATTTTTCCTCCGTCTTACATCTCCAGTAACTCTCCCCTGGAAGGGAAACGTGGCGTAAGAAAGAACGTTATTTTTTCGGCGTTACATCTTGCCCTTGTTATCGTTCACGTCTCCCCTATTTTACCCGGCTTTTCTCCCTCTCCAGCATTTCTTCACGTACGCACATTTCCCCTTATATATGTGTGGACATGGAGGAGTCATAAATTTTTTTACAGTCGTCATAAAGATCGGCTGCAGAGTTTTAAATGGAAATTAAGAGCGATTATAATAAGTTTTATTCATTCCTTCTCTCTCTCCTTGTCTCTCTTGGTGCTCTAGAAAAAAAGTTTCTCCACATGACTCTCTCTCTCTCTCGCATTGCCCATTAACGTATAGTAGTAGCTGCATTGAGATTTAATGGGTGAGAGAAAGGGCAGAAGGAATATAACGGATGGAAAGATGCGGAGGTTCCTTCTGATCTCTCCATTATGTGCCCTCTAGAAAAATGGAGGTCTTTGTTCTCACTAGGAGAGAGACCGAGAGAGAGAGAGAGAGAGAGCGAGAGCGAGATGAGACATGAAAGAGTGCGTATACATGACCAGGGGTCAACTTTTGATTTTGTCCGGGTTGCGGCTATGCACATAAAAAACATGAAGCGCTGACATTCTCCAGGCACCGCACTGTACACACATTCCAACCTTCTTTTACTCACTGCTCTCGTCTCTTTCTCTCTCTTTCTCTTTCCTTTTCTCTCTCTCTCTCGCTTTTTCTCTCTTTCACTCTCTCTTTTTCTCTTTTCTTCTCGCTCTTTCTCTCTCTCTTTCTCTCTCTCTTTCCTTCTCTCTCTCTCTTCCTCTCTCTTCCTTTTGCTCCTTCTTTATTTCTCTTTCGTTCTTTCTCTCTCTTTTCTATCTCTCTCGTTCTTTCTCATTCTCTCTCTTTCTCTTTGTATTTCTCGCGCTCTCTCTCTCATTCTATTTCTCGTTCTCTTTCTTTCTCTTTGTATTTCTCGCTCTCTTTCTTTCTCTTTGTATTTCTCGTTCTCTTTCTTTCTCTTTGCATTTCTCGCTGTCTCTCTCGTTTCCCTCCCTTTCTCTTTCTACTTCTGGTATTCTCTCTCTTTCTTCCTCTCTCTCACTCGTGTTCTCTCTTTCTTCGTGTATCTTTCCTCCTCAATCTTTCTCTTTATTTTTTATCCCTCTCTGTTCGTTTCCTTTTGGTTCGATCTTTATCTCCCACTTTCGCTCACTTTTCCATTTTTGTAATAATCTTTCTTTCAACTGTTGACTCTATTTCTGTCTCTCACTTTTTCTGGATCTCTTTCATTTTGTTTTTCTTTCTATTTTTCTTTCTATTTTTCTTTCTATCTCTGTCTCTCGCTTTCCTTCGCCCTGTGTCTCGTTCTGTCTTGTTTTCTCTGTCTATATTCCTCTTCGTCGTTCTTTCTGTCTCTTTTTGTTTTTTTTGTTTGCTTTTCGTCGTTCTCTCCGTTTGTTTCTGTTTGTCTCTCTCTCTATCTCTTTTTTCTTTTTCATCTTTGTCGTTCTCTATCTTTCTCTTTCTTTTTTCTCTTCGTAGTTCTCTCTTTCTCTTTCTTTTTTCTCTTCGTAGTTCTCTCTTTCTCTTTCTTTTTTCTCTTCGTCGTTCTCTCTCATTTTCTTTCTTTTCGTCGTTCTCCCTGTCTTTTTTTTCTTTCTCATCTTTATCGTTCTCTTTCTTTTTTTCTCGTCGTTGTTCGTTCTCTGTCTTTCTTTTTTGGTTCCCTTTTTGTCGCTTTATCTCCCTTTATTTTTTCTCTTTCTTGTTTCTCTCTCTCTCTCTCTCTTTGTTTTTCCTTCTCTTCGTCGTCCTGTCACTTTCTTTCTGTCTTTGTTTTTCTTTTTTCTCGTCGTCGTTTGCTCTTTCCGTCTAGTTCGTCCTCTTTTTAATTCTGATTCTTATTTCCTTTTTATTCCTTGCTCTTTGTCGCATTTTTTCTCTCTTTCACTCTTGATCGTTTATTCCTCACAATTAAGACCTCACCATGGCAATGAACGTTTATGCCTGTAACCATTGTTACACCCTCGAAATGCTTATCTCTTGGGTTCATCCACGCATCACGTTCTGGTGAATCCTGGTGGAAGTAAAACAAGGATATAGAATGCCACCATGGAAATGGAGTTGCTTGTCGGTTTACTTTATTTTGAATTGGCTCTTCAAATTGTACTAGAAGCTGAAATTGTTAACGTCTTTGCGCTTGAACAAAATTCGAGCTGAGTTGGAATAATTCCAAGATCTATCAAGTTGGTCTAATAAAGCGAATCAAAACTGCACTTGCGCTTTTAATTGTGATTACAAATCTAGTTTTTTCTAGATATGATAACAAAAGACACAATACTAACCAAAGAGTAGAGCTTACCAAAGCGTTTAGAAGATACTGAAAAACTAGAAAATTTTCGAACTCAAAATTGAACTTGAACTTAAACCTACGTGACGTCTACGGGGACGCGCCCGGCTAAAGCATAATTCCAGTAATATAAAGAAGTCTTTCGAGGGGAATTCCATTCGCGGTGAAATTATTACCCTTGTTATGATTATGACGGTCAAAGAGTGTATAAATATGTATGTGTGTGAATTTTTTCCTCACGTGTAATTCTCACCAGCTGCCACACATGGCGACTCAATGTTTTTTAATGTAGTCAGACCCTGTCTCACTGCATTGCGTGTAATGAGGGTCTCCGCAAAGCTATAAAATTTGCAGGAGAAACGGAGAAGTAGAGAGAAACGAGCACGGAGCCTAGCACTGCATTCAAATCTTAGGAAACAGGACTAAAGTATTTTTATGTGGTTGAAGGAAAGGAAAGAATGAGGACTCGAAGAGAAAATAAGGAAATAGCAGAGAACTGGGAGTTGATGCATTTTCTATTTCAAATACGAATGAAAGATTAAAATTGTAGGAAAATGGCGATCAGCCGGGAGATTAACAGGAAATTGATCATTACGCCAGAGGCGGAGAGATCAAGCAGGATTTGCACACATATTGAAGAAAACATGAAAATCCATAGGATATAATAAGATAATTAGAAACGAGCAGAGAGAAATATGAGGAGATACATATGTAATGTATATATACGTATGTAAGAGAGAAGTAAAGAGAAAAATGTAGAAATAAAAATTCGAGAAAAATGTAAAAAGGAGAGAGCAAATTGGACAAGACAAAGAACAATGCGAAAAATAAAATTCCAGACATATTGGAAAAAGGAGAAAGGGCTAATTATAGACGAAGGGGAAAAGGGGGAAACCGTAAATTGTAGAACAAAAGCAAACAAAAGAACGAGCTAATTAAAGAAGAGAAAAAGGACGAAAGCAAATTGGAGAAAAAAAGAAACAATGCGAAACCGCAAATTCTAGCAAAATTAACAAAGGAGAAACAGATGAAGAGACAAAAGGAGAAAGAGCAATATGGAAAGGCACAGGAAAAAGAGCTAATTAAAGAAAAATACAGGAAAGGAAAAATAACAAATTGGCGAATAAAACAAAAAAGAAGAGAAAATACATTGAAAAAAAGCATAAAAGAGAACATCGAATGAAATTGGAGAACAGTACAGAAAAACAGAGAAAGCTTGTGTTAAAACACAAAGAGAAAGTTGAGGAAACAAGGGATGGAAAAAGCGAGGTAAAGTATAGGAAAAAGAGAGAAAATGGAAGAAAAAGCGAAGAAAAACACGGGGAAAGGGACGGAAAGCAGAAAGCGACGAAAACGTCAAGACAAATAAGGAGAAAAAACGAAACGCGAAAACGGGGTAGAATAAAACAAAGGCGGAGAAACTAATTGGAGAAACAGAAAAATTAGAATAAAGTCGAGGAACGAGCACAAGAGAAAATGCAGAAAATGTTTAAAGGAAAACACGGAGAAAGTGACAGAAAATGATATCAACAAAAACATGGAGAAAGTGGCCGACAAAGATAAAAAGGCAACTTCGTGGGAAGAGCAAGAAAAAGAAAGTAAAAGAAGAAAACAAAAAAGAAAGTTTAAAACAGAGGCGAGAGAAGCCAAAGAGAGCCTTATAAGGCCAAAAAGGCCTTCCAAGGCCAAAAAGTAAAATAAAACAACTTATAAGTCCTACAAGTAACTCGCAAATACTCGCAGCTGTAAAATAGTAAAAACAAGAAAGAGAATAAAGAAAAAAAGAACGCAAAATACTGGAAGGGAACAATGGTTCAAATTTAATTAGGACCATGTTGTCCAACAAGTCCTAGTATACTATACAAGTATACAAGTATACAAGTATACTTGCAATTTCATTGACAGAGTAAAAAACCAAGGAGAAAGTTGTGTAAAAGTAACACTAACAACAAGGACGAGAACTGGAGACAGAATGAGATGATGATTTTTTAAGGGGGAAAAAAAGGACCCCAACCCAACCCCAAATTGGATTCTCACAAAAGTGTGGAATTGCGACGAAGAAACCATACTAACAATGGGATTTTTTTATCCTTGTAAGACATGGATAAAAATGCTTTTTTTCCCAAAAAACAAAGCAGCAAAAACTTTTTTTCTCCGAAATAGCCAGGCGAGAAGAACATGAGTAGAATACCACAAAGTGTGGCTATTCCCCCTCACTTTCTCCTTTGTCTCCCTCCTACTTTATTTTCCAAAGAGGACTTTCTCTCCCCTAAGAAGGTGTGGTGGGGAGTGTGTAAATAAAAGAAAGGGGAAGTGGTGGGGTGGGGGGGGAAGGTTAAAACTGGAGATAATAGAGACGAAATGTATCGATTAAAAGCCTTACTATTCTTCCCCTCCCAGAAAAAAAATTCTTTTGTCCTCCATCTCAGGTGTGTATGCTTTCTCCGAGGGAAAGCAAGGGGAAGAAAACGCCTTTTTTTCCACCGTAATAATTCTCCGTACCACGAAACCCTGTCTCTTGGGAAATTTAGGGGGATTTATACAGACTCCTTTTGTTTTTTTTTCTCTCCCCCATACTATCATCCCCTTTTCAATACGATTGCCATTTCAGTCACATCATGCAAAAAAAAATGGAATATTCTTTTTCTTGGGGGGTGAAGCGTTTAGTATTTTTTTCACTAAACAAGAATTTCCTTCTTTCCATTATATATCTACCTGTATATAAGTATTGGGTTACAGGGTGTACCAATGACATGTGGAAAAGGATTCCCACTATGTTTTTGGTCTTGTGGAGACACAAACACGATGGCATTTCCCTAATACGGCACAGTGTGCCAATCTCCCTTAGAGGTCCGTGTGGGTTCAAGTTCTATTTGTAAGTATTAATTCTCGTATCAAATTCCTTTACAAGTTCAAAACATTTTAGCTATCCATAGATATTCTTGTCCATTCTATTTTGTTTTTGTAGAAATTTTTTTCTTGGTTCAACTAAAATACAGTGGAGTCTTTATATAACAAGTCTCCTTATAACAACATTTCTATATTACATTATTTTTTGTAAAGTGCGTATTTTATGTTCTACTTAACAACACTTCCCTGTAACAATATATTTTCCTCTTACTGTCAATGTTGTTATACAGATACTTCACTGTATATGGTAAAGTGATAAATTTTAACATTTTGCGTATGTTTTTGCTGTAAATGTTTTTTCTAAACATTCAAATCTACTGTTTTTGATTAGCGTACAGCTTCCTTTGTCATCTTATCTTGAAAAAATGGGATTGCCAATCACAATTGAAATCGAAATTATGCTCCCGAGTTTCAATTATGAGTTCAATTTCGAATTCATTGCTCAATTACCGGTTTAATTACGAGTATAATTATTTTTAATTATTTAGAAATATATTTTATAAACTAAGAACTTTGCATTATTTCAACGTGGTCTTTCATCCGAATTCGAAATTTGTCCAAATATGTACAGTGGAGTCTCTCTATAACAACATTCATGGGAAAGACGAACAATGTTGTTATTGAGAAATTCTGTTCCACAGAACATGAATAATTTTAGGGCAAATGATTCTAAAGCACAAAAATCGAATTTAAAATAGATATTTTTCCACGTGTTTGAATGCAAATCGAAGAATTACATTTGAAACTGGATGATTTAGATCCAGCGCGATGTTTAGTTTCACCATTTAGTACGGTCGACAGATGAATGGTGTTATAGGGAACCTCTAACACGTGTTCAGTGGACTCTCGCTATAACAACTCTGAAGGAAACGTCAAAAATAGTTGTTACATAGAAAAGTTGTTATATAGAACATTTAATATGTACACTCCATATTCGAGGGGCTGAAAACTAAAGTTACTATAGAGAAATAGTTGTTACAAGGAGAGTTGTTGTAGAGAGAATCCACTGTATTCTGTTGTGAAGATCAGGAAAAAATGTATTGTTACAGAGACATTTTATTTTAGAAATACTGTTATATCGAACACAAGTTGATAATGCATAAAACCTACGGGGGAATGACAAATGTTGTTATAGGGAAAATGTTGTTATAGAGAGGTTTGTTATACAGAGATTCCACTATACCGATTTGAAAACTGAATTCAAAGAACGATTTCAAGTTTCAAATAAAAATAATGGTCCTTCGAGCCGGATCTCTTACCAAAAGGTAGCACCTTACTCGTGTTTTCCTTGAAAAAGCCGAAGTATTTGTTTATTTTCTTGCAAAAAGTCAATCTTTTGGTGGGAATGGAATATTCTATTATTCTATATTCTGTTATTCTATATACCAATAAATATGTATGTATATATTATGTATGTAGTCCATAATTTGTATACCGGAAAATTGAATTATCTCCCCATAAGCTTTTCCCGCCATATCCTACATACATGCCGGGAGACGAAGGTGATCTGTTTTATCATACCGAACTGGGAATGTGTAAGCACCCCAGAAACTTCCCTGCTCCCCACTGGCTGGGTCTAAATCAATAGGCATTGTGGCATTAGGGAAGAACAACAACTGGTTTTTTCCCGTGGTCCTTCAAGCCGGATATCCCATTGGAGCTTATGAAAGTCTCCCGGGGTTTCCAAAACTATTTACGGCTCCACTGTGTTCAATATATTCGGGGAAAGCCCGGCGTATGTGATGCATAATAATTTCCCTAACAAAATCCTGAAGAAAGTTTGACGAAGACAAAATTAAAATGGGAGAAAGTCTTCCATATTACCCGGTTTTTGTCAGCCTTTTGGCCGGTATAATACAAGGGGAGAATTATCGGGTTACTGCAAACAAATCAACACATTCCGAAACCAAAATGTGGCTTACAGAATTTTTTAAATTCCGAGTGTCATTTACTTTATTTTTTTTTAGGTTACAAAATGTTCAGGTTTTTTTACAGTGTCTAAAAATGACAATTGCCCGGATTTTCCATCCTAAAAAAAACATCCGGTCCAAATGACCTGCAACACTTTTGCAAAATCGCCGTGTGAATCAATAATCGTTGATGATTTCCCGTAATTCCCTCTTGCAGTATTTTTTTTGCAAGGGAATATCACAGATGGAAGAGGCGGGAAGGAACAAATTGGAAGGAGCAAAAGACGCATATGTATACAAAATGGCACATAATAGTAAGAGACACTTGAGCCCATAAAATTTTCGGGTGGGATGGAGAAGGAAAGGAAACGAGATTGCTCACTTTCTCCTCCGTTATAAGGGACGATAACGGGGATTCTCTTTGAAAATGCTCTGTAATAATAATAATACAAGGATCATAATAATAATATTGTCGCGCTCAATAAGCATTCTTCATGAGGCGTGAAATCTGGCGCTTTTATTCGTATCGTCTGCATCTTGTGTCTCGTCGCCTCTCCTTATTTCTCAAGCTTCTCCCATTCTCCCTCTTTTCTTCTTCACAATGATATTTTCTCCAGTTTTCGCGTCGCATATTTCAGGTTCACTATTCCACTTTCTTCTTTTACATTTCTTCGCATTCTCACTACTTATTTTAATATATACGATCTTCTTCGTTTTCTGCTTTTGTCTCTCTTTGGCTACAGTTTTACCTTTTTTGTCTCCTTTTATCTAGGATGATCTTCTCTTTCGTCTCTTCTTTCAATATTGTTTTATCTAGTCATTTTGGTTTGTTTTATCTTCTTTTTTCGTCTATTTTGTCTTATTGTTTAAACTTCTGTTTTCGTCTATTTTGTCTTGATTAATCTATTGTTTTTGTCTTCTATTTTATCTACTGTTTTTGTCTCGCTTTGTTTTAGTCTTTTGTTTTATCTACAGTAGACTCTCTCTATAACAACTCTCCTTATAACAGCTTTTTCTCTATAACAACTTTATTTTTCAGCCCTTCGTATATGTAGTGTACATATGAAATGTTCTGTATAACAACTTTTCCATATAACAAGCATTTTTTCGCTTCCCTTCAGGATTGTTATAGCGAGAGTCCACTGTAATTTTTTTGTCTCTTTTTTTGTCTTCTATTTTATCTACTGCTTTTCTTTCTCTTTTTTTGTTTTCTGTTTTATATGCTGTTTTTATCTCGCTTTCTTTTTGTATTCTGTTTTATATACTGTTTTTCTCCTTTTTTGTCGTCTGTTTTATATACTGTCTTTGTCTCTTTTTTTTGTCGTCTGTTTTATCTACTGTTTTTCCTCTCTTTTTTTAGTTTTCTGTTTTACTACTGTTTTTTCTCTTTTTTGTTTTCTGTTCTATCTTCTTCTTTTTTTGAATCACTCTTGTCTCACATTTTTTATTCAATTTATGTCTCGTTTTGTCCCTTTTTGTCTTCGATTTTTCTCTTTTTTCTTCTTATTCTTTTGTATCTTCTTCCTTTGTGAATCCTTTTGTCTTTATTGCAATTTTATTTTATTTTTGTCCCTGTTTGTTTTTTGTTTTTCGCTTTTTTGTTTACTTTTTTGTCTGTGTTTTTTCTCTGTCTTCATTTCTGTCTCTCCCTCTGTTTGCATTCTCCCAATCTTTGTCTGTTTGGTTACTGTTAATCTCTCTTCGCCTACTTCTTTGTTCAAGTTCTCTCTTTTTTTGGTTCATCTCTCTCTCTCTCTCGCTTTATCTGTTGTATCTCTGTTTTCTTTATATTTTGTGTCCTCTGATTCTTTTTATCTGTCTTCTCTTCCCATCCCGCTTTGATCCTACCGTTTCGGCTTGCAACAAAAAATACCACCGCAAGCGCCAAGGATAAGAATCAGCTGTGGCTCCTTATGTGCATTCCATAAAAAATGGGAAGTGATTGCATAACCCCCAAATGGGAACATTATGCAGCCTCCAAGAGCATTATTGAACTGCTTTCCCTCTCTCCTTACAATATGACAAGGAATATGAAGGAAGAAGGGAAATAAAAGGGAAATTACTTGTTTCTCTGCCCTCCCCCCTCGTCATAGCAAATAATTTTCTAACAAATGTCTCCCTGTGTACCAATAAAAACGTAAACAAGCAACAAAAAAATGGGGGAAGGAACTTTTAAAAATGGGACGGTTTTTTTTGTATATTTATTTCCAACGCAGCTTTATTATGTAGTGGAGGAGGAATGACCAGATGAATGTAATGGATGGAGCAGGAAAAGGAAAATTGGGTTAGTGAGTCATATAAATAGTATTTTCAGAAAAATTGGGTTTTTTTTGGAAGGCAACGAGAAAATGAGACTGTGGAAAGAAAAGTTGGTGGCTCGTTATTCTTCGTATGATTATTGTGTTGAAAGGTCTTGACGGAGAGAAGGGCTAATGCCGGATCCCAACGGGCTTTGGGAGATGTATGAGTTTCTCTTATTGTATGTCACATCTTGATTGATACTCGATCCCATTGGGTTCTTTCCCATTCTTCTTCTTTATCTTGTTGATTCTCCCTCCGACTTTCTCCTTCCATTCTAAGCTTTTGTCTCTATTCCTTTTTTTATTCACGCTGGCCGTTTCAACGGTTTCTATATTTCCTCTATTTTCTTATGTTGATCATGTTTTTCTGTTTTCTTTTTTGTGCATTTTCTGCTCCCCAATTTTTCTGGGCTGGCCTTTAACTCTTGAGCTTTCTTTCATAACGTTCGTTATGTTGATCTTGATAGTTTGATTTTTTTTATTAGATACATGTTGGTATTCAGTTTTTTTTTCTTTATGGTTTTTCTCTATTCTTTGTTTCTTCTGGTTCCTCTTTTTGTCGTAACCATTTATTTTTCAGCATTCTCTTGTTCTCTGATTTCTGTTTTTTCCAATTTCTTAATTTTATTATTTTCCTTGCTTTCCCATTTTCTGATTTTTCCAGTTTCTAATTTTACTGATTTTACGTACGTTATTATTTTCTTTCAATTTTTCCTTGTGCTCCCTCGCTTTTTTGTTGTCTCTGTTTCCTTAATTGTTTATCTTCTTCTTTCTGGCTGTTTCTTTCAATTGTTTATCTTCTGCTTTCTCTCTACTTGTCTGCTTTCGTTTCTGTTTGTGTGTATGTTTTGTCTTCTCCTGTCTCTTTTGCTTTGCTTTTTCTTCCGCTTTTATCTATTCGGTTTTAATCGATTTGTTTTTCTGCTTTCTCTTTTTCTCTCTGTTTCTCTTTCATTTCTTTTTTCTTTTTTTGTGTTTCTGTCAGACCTTTTTCTGTTTTCTCTCTGTTTTTTTATTTCTTTTTTTGTGTTTGTGTCAGACTTTTTTCTGTTTTCTCTTTTTCTCTCTGGTTTTTTTATTTCTTTTTTTGTGTTTCTGTCAGACTATTTTCTTCTGCTTTCTCATTTTCTCTGTTTCGCCTTCCTGTCTTTATGTTTTATTATCCTTCGTTTTTACTTCTTGCTTATTCTATAAGATGCTCTCAATTTTCTATTTCTGTTTTACTTTTGTTTTGTCCTGCATTTCACCATTATATGTAATTTCTGTACGCTATTTTCGCACTTTATTGTTTTCTACCAGACAAACCGACCCACTTTCTTCTCTTCATTTTCTCCCTCCACTTCCCCCTCCTCACAATAGTATTGAATACTCGTGGATCTATTATTGCCTCTGTCAGATTAAAATCAAACCCCAAGTAAAATATTTCCTTTCCCCCTATTTCTTTCAATGCCAGAGTAAATGCCCGGGATTTTTTCTCCCAATCCTATTAATTATTTTTCAAGGTCCCCCCTTTTCCCTTTGTGATTGGCCGCATGCAAGGATTTTTTTAAACTGCCGACTTCCTTATATTTCCTTACAACTCCATCCCTCTCAAAGCAGATCAAAGAAGTTTCCCATGCGAAAATCCCCCCAATAAATCTTTCCCCTGCATTTTCCGGGATCCCATGAATTTCAGTGTATAAACAAAGGCAAATAACAGAATAAATAAACACCTTGACATTTTCCCCTCTACCTCATTCTTTGCCCTCCTAAAGATCTGGAATCATAAACCTTTTCCTCCATTAATGACTGTGGAGGGTGGATTTTCACCCGGGTTAAAAGGGAATAAATCCCCAGAAATTGTCACCTCATCCCCCCAAATTTAACTTCCGCCATCTCACATCCATCTCTTGGTCCTTCACCGACACTACACAATTTTTTGGGTGGGGGTATAAATCCTTTCTTTTCGTCGGGGGAAAAAGAAAGTACAAAAAAAAGATAAAGTTGTTCAACATTTTTTTTCTTTACTTCATTCCAAAATTTTTTTATCCTTTTTTTTGAGGAGAAAGTACAGTGAAAGTGGTTAAGCAGTGGCCTCATTCCTACGCAAGGAAGGACAGCCAAGTTTTTACACACACCGCCAAGGAAGACTTTTCACTCCTTTCTTGCCTCCTTCCTCTCTTGATTTATGGGGACAAGTAAGTAAAAGGAGTTAAAAAGTTTCTTTTCTCTCTCTTTCTCTCTCTCTTTCTCTTGTTCT